>WHPZ01580985.1:0-22315 GCA_016617965.1 Macrosiphum rosae
CACACACACACACACACATACTCGTGCACGCAGTCGCAAGTCGAATATACGACGACGTAATACCTATTATTACTATTAAAACGACGGTCGCTACACCGGGGGGCCCGGTCTCGCACGCACGGACTGACGTGGTGTTAAATAATAATAACAAGACTTATGTCTCACGGATGCGACCGCTAAGCGTCAAGCATGGGAAAAAATGTGGTGAGAAACGTACCTTCAACAACACCACAAATGAAATTGTCATTCTGCGAAACGCAGCAGTTGTCAGCCATCTTGGCGGTTGTGCACAGTATATTGTCGAGTAGAGCTGCTCCTCCGGTAGGGCTGCGGCGACCGCGGCGTTTGTCGTCCTCGTCCAAATCCTATAGTCGTCGTCGTCGTCCTCCTTCTCCTCCTCCTCCTTCACGTAGACCGCCTGACAGGAGTAAACTCTTCGATTGTTGTAGCCGCAGTGTCCGAAGCGCACGGCGTCTTGCGTGCGATTATTTTTTATTATTATTGTTATTATAAAATATTAATTATTATTATTGTTTTCCTCCTTGCACTACACGCTCACACTTCCACAGTCCCACTAGCAGCCGCACACGAGGATTACACAACACCGCAGTGTAGTGGTAGTAGTTGTTGTATACGTCGGCGGCGATAGACGGTGGTAGAAGTAGTGGTACACTGGTACACCGCAGCAGACGGTAGTGTAGATGTAAAAAAATACCTCTCGGACAGTCGGACGTCGTCGGCAACCACGGACGACTGCAATAATAACAACACTGTCGCAGTGAACACTGAGCAGTGACGCGCCCCGTGTCGTTGGTGGAACAATGAAAATTGAAAATAGAAATATTATGTCCCCACGCATTTCTTCGGTCGATTGGCACCGCTGGGGCCGCCCGACCGCCTCTGCCAACTTAACGAATCGGGCGGCAGATCATTAATGATAGTAGATATAATAAGAATAGTAATATGAATTTCCCGCCAATATGCTGTCGCTGTGGTGAATTGAAAAATTAATTAATTATGTGAATGTAAAATAGGTACTATTACTACTAGAATAAGGTCGAGACGGCGCTTACAACTTTTCTGTTCTTAGTACTTACTTTTCTCCACGGCTTTACATATTACAATAAATGCACTGAATATTATCTATGCCCGATAGCCGTGCTTTAAACGATAGTATAGATTATTAATATTATTTTATCCAAAATTGAAAACTGATTATGGTTTACAACCCGCGGAGGAGATGGGGCATGATAACAATAAACAATCAAAAAATAAACTAATTATTTTGAATACGATAGTCACCGATTTTTATTTGTTATTCGTCGGACGTGCTATTAACTCTTAAACAATTTTTTCCACTTCCTGGCCTGTAAATTGTAGTACATATTTTATTGCGAAGTCTTGAGTAACGTCATGTCCGACGACGTAAACGAGATCGAAGACAAATTTAGAGATATTTATTTACTCAGTAAGTTCGACGAAGACCTAAACGACGATTTGAAAACGGCCAAGTCAAAAAGAAAGTGCTTGTACCAGGCATATTCTTTGGCTAACTCTTTGTAAGTTCTAACTGTTCATACCTATTTAATATTTAGGTACATAAGTTAGGTATACTTGATTTTTATGTCGATAAATATTCTGTTCAATGTTCAAACGTATGATATACATATTTTGTAATGGTAAATATATTTTCATTTTTTAAGGAAAGAAACTGATTGGATATGGAACCACATGAGATCTGAATTAAAATCTTACTCAAATCTTATTGATAATAAAAAAGGAGTAAATAATTTTATGTCAGCTATTGATGAATTAACTTTAGGAGCTAACAGTATGTACTTTTTATTTGTTAGTTTTAATTTTTTTTTTTTTTTTTTAAACAATTTTAAATAATTTACCTAATTAAACATTTAAAATGTGGTACCAGTGGCGCCGAACTTATAGCACAAGAGGGACCGCTCACTCTTTTTTTCGGTGGGTGTGGCTCTGGTTAACCACCTAGCTCTTTAAAATAAGTACGTATGGTCAGCATAAATTTAAAAGGTATGTATCCATGTATTGCAAAGGGTGATAGGTAATGATAAATCATTTTTGCCCCTCTCGCCCCAATTTAATTTTAGTTCAACGCCACTGTGTAATACTCATGATAACAGAAGTGAAGTTGTTCCAAACTGATTAATATTTTTTTATCAATTTATATATAGATGTAAAAAACTGGAAGGTGAAGACCAAATTTGATGTTACAAAACATGTTAATGACTTTAAAAAATCTATTAAATGTATAGATCTTCAAACCTGTGAGATTGAACCAGGCAAAGAATTTTACTTGTCTTTTCCAAAAAAAAACAATGTTTTTCAAAGTGCAAATATTTCTAATAAGCAAATTATTCATACAAATTCTTTTAGGAATGAATCACGTAATAATTCCATATTACATTATATTTTTTAGTTAAATTAATTATTTTAATATTAATTGCGCTATTAACAATGAGATTATCTAGTAATTCTTAAATGTAATATTTTTTCAGCTACTCAGATATTTCAGATTGATAATCATAAAACTTGTATTAAAACACCACCTACTACATTTCAGCCTGTTAATAACAGAAAAAGAAGGTATTTTTATGAAATTAATATACATTTATATATTGAGCTTATAGTGTTTGTTTTGACATTTTATTGCAACATATTATGTTTATAATTTTAGTAAATATGATGAAGATTCACCTCCACAACCTATCTTAAAAAATAAACGTGAAGAATCTTTTATTAACCAATCTCAATTGAATGGCTTTCATACTGCAAAAACAGAATTGGCAAGTTAATTGATAAGAATTATTATTTAAGTGAATATATATAAAAGTTAATTTTGAATATTTTTTTTAATTCTAGCATATTCAAGTTAAAAAACAAAACAATGTTAATTCTAGTACTTCAGAGACATTTATTAAAAAGTCACTGGGTGTGAATAAATCCCGTAGTGTAATTAGCAAATTTGTCAATCCATCAACTGATAATCAAAAGTAAATTACCATTATTTAATATTTATATTTACTTTTAAATTTTAACGAAAACATTGTATCAGTATTGTAGTAATATTTTGTAAAATTAAATATACCAAAGTTATATATTTTCAGTTGAATGCCGGGGGGGAAGTGTTATATCCTTCTCTATTGTCCCATAAATCGCTTTATATGTGTCTTTAGTATTAGTACCACATTTCATTTAAATGTATTATTAGTTATATAACACTACCACCACCACAAGCGGGGTCAAAACTCCATTGAATATTCCTGGGCATGTCACTGTATATTTTAACATAAAATAAATTTACCTTTAGTCACCACAGAAAAGACGAAGTAAGAAATGAATCAACTATTGATGAAAATCCATACCTAAAAAATATTGATCCTAAGATGGTTGAAATGATTAGAAATGAAATAATTGAATGTAAAAATCTAATCACATGGGATGATATATCTGGACTACAATTTGCTAAAAATACTATACAAGTATACCACGTGTCATATTATTTATTTAAATTAATTTTGTTTAATTATACATTTTGGTTTATAAGGAGTCAGTAATTTGGCCTCTTTTGAGACCAGATATATTCAAGGGAATTCGAAGACCACCTAAAGGCATATTACTTTTTGGACCACCTGGCACTGGAAAAACTTTGATTGGTAATGTAAATATTATTTACTATTTATTATTTACTAAAATATTTAAAAAAAAATTGTGATGTGTTTGATTTAGGCAAATGTATCGCTTCTCAGTCAAACTCAACATTTTTTAGTATAAGCGCGTCAACTATTACATCTAAATGGATTGGAGAAGGGGAAAAGTCTGTAAGAGCTCTATTTGCAGTAGCAAGGTATTTTTTTTTTTTTTTTTAATTGATGTATAAATAAAACAATTAAAAACTATTATTTTTATTATAAATAGATGTCATCAACCGGCAGTCATTTTTATTGATGAAATTGATTCATTGTTATGTCAAAGAAGTGAACAAGAACATGAAAGTTCTAGAAAAATTAAAACTGAATTTCTTGTTCAACTAGTAAGTCAATGAACATCTATTCATGTTTTTAGTACTTTTTATTACCTAAATTTAAATTTTCTATTAGTGATGGATAAAAAGAAAAATATTTAACCCGGCCATAAATTGAAAAAAGTTAAAAGGCTTACATAGTATGAATAGTTTTAAAATTTCAATGTTCACTATTGATCAAATAAAATTGAATATCTGTGTCTAAAATAAGTCTGGGTTTTATACTGACGCATCCACACATGTATGATGGCACAATATACACATACAGACACAACCACGTTCATTATTATATTCACAGGCACAGTCCACATTGATAGATGCCAATAACACATTTGTATATATTGTTAATACTTAAGGGTGTCGTTGCTGATTTTTCTAATTTTCCGAAATTCTATAAAATTTTAAAATTATAATTTATATTTTAGTTACTATCTTAATTATTATACTTGTCCACTAAGCTACAGCTCAATACCTATTTGGGAAGGGGGATGATATGGTGTATAATATCACAGGACTGTAGAATAGTTGGATTTTGTTAAAAAAAAAATGTTATTTAAAAGGAGAAGATTTTTCTGGTCGGATTAAAGGCAAAATTTTGATTTTACTTTAAATAGTGGTAAAAAAAATACGTTTGAAAAAGAACAAATATTGTGCATTATTCAAATGCATATTTTAGCTTCTATAATTTTAATTTATTATAATTAATTTTGAAAATCGGGCTTTGATCTGACCTGCAATAGGTTTTTCTTTTAAATCAAAAATAAAAATTAACATGAGAGGCATGAGAGTTTTTCCTGTAAGACATGTTATTGTATTAAAAAACGCACTGGCTTCGACGCCTATAACATAATTTTACTCTATTATATAATCAAATTATGTGTGAGTAAATACATCATTTCATTTTTTCCTCACTCAACATATTAAAAATTACTATAGGATGGAGCTGGTACAAATGATGATGACAGAATATTAATAATTGGTGCTACAAATAGACCCCAAGAATTAGATGAAGCTGCCAGAAGAAGACTTGTAAAAAAACTTTACATTAAATTACCTGACCTACAAGTAACTTATATAAATATTGATAAAAAAAAATAATACTTGAATTATGCTTAATTTCATCATAGGCTAGAAAAGACATAATTAAAAAGTTAGTGGATTCAGAAAACCATGTTCTATCTGATGATGACTTAGAAAAAATTGCTTCTCTTAGCAATGGTTATTCTGGAGCAGATATGAAAAGTCTGTGCCAAGAAGCATCTCTTGGACCTATCCGATCAATGAGTTTTGATATGATTAATAACATAGAAGCTGATCAAGTAAATTTATCTCAATGAAATTTTAAAACTGTAATACTTATGTATATTAAATATTTTATAGGTACGACCAATTAATTTACAAGATTTTTTATCTGCATTAAAGATTGTCATGCCCAGTGTATCTTCTGAAGATTTAAATCATTATGTGACATGGAATGACAAATTTGGGTGTAGTGATATGGGGTGTAGTACGCAGTCAGATAGTTAAATATAGCTAAATTAGTTTACATTTATCAACTATTTCAATAAACATTAATATTTTTTTTTAAATATGATATTTTCAAACTTATTGTGTTTTTCGCTAATATTTTTTATGATTAATGCAACAAAAGTAAAAATAAAAAATAAATAGCTTTTAAAGATGCATTTTTTTTTTGTGTGTTTTTACAATAAAACCACTCAGTAAACCATATTTTTGGAACATGTTTTTAAGTAACCTTCATTCTAATCTAGTAAATACAGTTAAGAGTTTATTTAACCTAAAGGTTAGGTTAGACACTACACTAAGCACTACCAACCAAGATAAATTTTATCTTAGTCTGTGCATAGTAAATACACTTATTATGATAAATTGAATATACTGTGCTTGTTTAAATACCTTTCTAAATTAAGTAGTTATCTACTTATTTACCTACTTATACTACTTTTTGTTAATTTAAACTTTGTTTAATTTTTACGTTGATTTATAAATAATTACAAAATTTTATTGCGTAATAAAACCAAACTAATGTATCAATATAAAATATATATAATTATTTAAATAGTACATTAAAATTAATTAAGTTTTTACAATTTGTTGAATTTCTGAGGAAATCCCCCGGCTTTCATCCAAAATGTGTAAAACCTTTTATTTAATTCATCCTTTGGTTCAGCTGGTGGTGTAATTAAATGGTACTTACCGTTTGTTGTTTGGATTAAGTCTTTTTTTATTGTTTTTTTAATGAAGCCTGCATCATGTATTTTTCCAGTAACTGAGTTTTTTTTATCACATAGTTTACCTAAATGATTTTATAAATATGTTGTATTAAAATGTGAATTATGTTAATCTATTAACTTAGTATAAAATTATTCATTAATATATAATGATTTAGTTTTATACTTACTAGAAAATAATATTATAATTTATAATATATATTTAGGTAGGTACTTATTGTTTATTCAGTTTAAATAAAATTAAGATTAAAATATATCAATTTTAATTTTTTAACCTTCATAGCATAGAGTACCTACTCTAGTATTAGGTACTCTATGCTTTATAGTACATAATTGTGGCAAAGGATTAATTATTTCAAATCTATTAAAATGTTAATTTTTCATTCTATGATGATAAGATAAGTGGATGAACTTACTATAGTAGTATAGTATACTCATTTGTATTAACAATGATAGGTACATAACTAACTACATAATTATTTAATAAACAGTTTTATATTAAGCCGATTCAATAACAACTAGGTACATATGTAAACGATGTACCTATTGTGTACAGTGTGGGTACACATAGGCTGTAGGTAGTAGGTACCTTCAATCGTTAATATGTAACTATGATACTCCTAAAAAAAAATATTTCTATCGGAATATAAATACCTATAATATATGTAATAGGATACCAATCGTCACTGGACACATTGTACATTTATCACCTATCATTTTAGATTTGCGTAACAGCACCAAGTCGGTTTTATAATACACCAGCGTTTCTCAAACTGTGGGTCGTGGGTCGCCAGAAGTTTTTTGAATTATACAGACTAAGAAATTTATTCATTATATACCAATATTATATTCATTATAAATTATAAATTAATAAACTAATAAGTTATAATAATAGTAATTCAATTTTGTTTACAGAACTAATTTTTGATCTTGTAAATAAACCATGGATGGGTCACGATAGATTTTTGGGGATAAATTTGGGTCGCGGTCCTGAAAAGAAAAAGAACCAATGTAATACACCGTCCTTTCCTCCAAACACATTCCCATTAGGATTAGGTGCCGATTATATGACGCGTTCAAGGCTTCACACATCCCGTCATCGGACGGTCATGACATAACTGATGACCCTATGAGGGAGGGTTTGTACTTCACCACTAGATGCTAGGGACTCCGATCCCTCGTATTCTGTCTATGATTGTATATTATTATTTATTAGTCACTTATGTACTTATAAGTTATATCCACATAAACGCACAGTGCACACTATAAGCAAAGGATTACTTTATCGATTTATAGCAGCTGGGTAGATATACCTACTCATCTAAAGTCTAAACTAATAACAACTTGTATTTTAGATTCTGAGCTGAGCAATGAATGTATTAACGTGTTTTTATTTTTTAAGTATGTATATAGTAGTAAGTACGATAAGTAATCGAAATAATGATGCTTGCATTTTCAACTTCAGTACCTAGGTATCTTTTCTGGTGGGGAAGTGAATCTATTCGGCATTTTTGGGAGGTTAAAATTAAAAATTCACAAAAGCGTCGGGAAAATTAAAATTATAAAGGTTTCTTTCTTTTAGTATGTATATAGTATACATACATTTACGTCATATATCTGATAAATTCTAGGAAAGAGGACTAATACATTTTTTAGAGGAGCTTGGCAGACTTAGTTTTCTTACTATAAATATTAATAAAAAATGTTAAGCTGAATATTAAAAATCTTGAAAATGTAGTAATACAAGGTTTTTTATAAGTTTGTTCTTACAGCATTCTATAAATATAGAATACCTATACATTGGCACAATTATTTTCTTTTACCTACCTGCTATAGATGTTTGAAATTCGTATTTTTACAACATTTGATATTCACTCGATTTCTCATGTAACGATTTTATTATTTTGTTGAATGACTGTAGATACTTGAAAACTTCACTGAATGTTTATATTAGAATTTTATATATACAATAAAATTTTAAAAATAATTTGACTCTTTTTGAGCTGTTTGTAGGCGTTTTCGTCGGTAGTACACTAGTGCCGAAAGTCTAGTTGGGTTTCGTTAGGTTTTGTTAGGTTTAGTGAGGTTTAGTGAGGTTAAGTGAGGTTTAGTGAGGTTTAAACTAACCTAACGCTGCTAAAGGCATTGGCTGGTATTTTTATTTAGATTTAAATAATTTCGATAACGGCAGCGCCATCTAACGCCGCCGAATAATTTTAAACACTTGAAGAACTAGCCCTCGCAGCTACTTAATTTCCTAGTTAGATAGCGTTGTCATATATGATTTACAACACAGACATCTCCAAGACACTGCAATTTTATTAAGTTCATATTTTTACAATATTGGATATTCACTCGATTTCTCATGAACGATTTTGTTATTTTGTTGTTATTCAAAAACGAATAACTGTAGATACATGCAAATTAATTAAATTGTATTTGTTGGGTAGTAAAGAGTGAACATTTAATGCAAGGCTCCTCTGATATATTGTTACATGGCAGTTGAAAAACTTTAAAAATACATAGGCACAATTTTTTTTTACAAGCATTTAAAGTTCGAATTTTGACAAAATGTATCAAATTTAAAGTGTAATAATTATTTTTAGTCAAAAATGTATAAAGTTTTAAAATGTATACGATAAATTACTTGATTCACAATAATATCACCAAATATACTTAGTAATATCATAGGCTGATTGATCGTTTTCGCTCAGAATTGTTTTTCTTATACAATGATAAATCATTGAATTCAATTGTAATACCATACATTACAGTCACATTACTCTCACTGGAAGTCACTTGCCCACTTTCTTATATTTGGTCAGCATAAGTGCATAACCTAAGAAACAGGTGTGATGTAATTATGATATTGTTAATAGCATTATTATAATAACCATATACCTATTTAGTTATACACTTATACCTACTATTATTTTTATTATTTTAGACTCAAAATTCATTGTCTTTTTCCTAATGTGGATAGTGGGAACTTTTTTATCGGGACTTTTTTTCCGCGATTCCATCGTCGACCGTTACCGCTCAAAATCGTTTTTCGTAGTAACGAATCACTACATTCTAATTTAACACATGCATTAGTCATTTCAGTGACCCAATGAAGAGGCAAGTTTAAAACCTATCAAACATCAGAGTTTGGTACTTCCCAAGTATGTAATTTTAGTTTTTCAATATGGAGACTAACATTGATTGCAGCCAAATTTTAAAAGTATCGCCAAACAATGTACGGCCGATCAGCTTGGCGTGACGCTTTACAAATGTAGAAATTCAAGTAGCTGATACCATAGTATGAGTATAAATGACTATTAATCAAAACAATTGTGTTTGAGCTTGATTATGTAACCTACAGATTTTATATTATAAATTTATACCTATGTATATCATATCTAAATAATATAATAATCTACTTAGACATATAGTAGCCTATAGGTACACTGCAGTACATATTATGTAACCTATGAGTACAAACGCCAGAACATTTTTTTTTTTTTTTGAGGGGTGCACATATTTTATGACATCATTGTTCATAAAAATATACAGGGGGTGCTTGTCCGCAGTGCTGCCCCTTGGCTACGACATTCATGGTAGGTATATATACTATTTATATTTACTATAGGTATTTTATACAAATACAAGAGCCATTTGATGAAGGACAATTTTTCTGGAATTCATTTTCATTTTTTATAAATGGATAAATATAAAATAAGCAATGGACTAATTATATTTTACTTGTATACACGGTAGATTATTATCTATAATCTACAATGCTTGTATAGGGTTATATCGTGGTTTAGCTATGTATATTTACCTTTAATTTTAAATAAACCAGAAGTCTTCCCCTTTATAATAGTCCATGATTTTAAACACATAATGTCTTCCTTTTTTAATAGACCTAGTTTGTCTGCAGAAGTCAATGTATCATTGTTATTGCCAATATTTATCTTAAAACCACAGCAGTCTGGAACATAGGTGCTTTTTTTTTTTATAGTATGTACCTCGAACGAACCTGAATTACAATATAAATATTTAATATACAACTGTTATGGGTATTATCAAAGGTCTAGTCCCCCAAAAATATTAACAGCTTTTTAGTTTGTGGGATCAAAGCCCCCCTCCCCCGCTCACTATGATTTTACAAATGTTAGCCCCCGCCCCCACCACGCCACAACCAATGGGATTTTTATAGATTTCCGCCTATGTCACGATAGGTTTAGTTTATTTGCTATATGCCTAATATCTCTTAACCACTTACTCAAATCTATTAATAAATTAATATTTAAAGAAAGGTATCGTTGATAAAATAAGTCACCTTGGTAGATACAGTAAAAAATTAAGTAGGTAGATGACAAAAACATTTTTTTGCAAACATATAGGTACTAGGTATATATTAGCTATACCTGTAACGATTATCTTACCTTACTTACTAGGTATACTTTATCGTTTATATAGATACCTATTAGTATTAAGTAATAATAATAATATGTAGTTACCTTCGGAAGAGTAAATTACATTTCCATGAAACTTTGAGTCAATTATTTTGTAATGCAATTCCAGAAATTTAATAATGCTTGAATCCGTACGCCTTTTTAAGAAATTGTAGTTAATTAAAAGCTTCATATTCATCAGATGCAGGATAATATACAGATTTACAAACAAAAACTTTTGTTGAACGAGAATAAGCCGCAATATCGGAGTCACTGCTGTCCAGTGACTAGGCGATATTTTCATTGTATAATTGCCATAGAGTTCCCTACTAAACTGGTGATCAGCCTGATCAGGTAGGTGATCAGGTTAGAGGCAAGAATTTTAAACAAAACGTTTCAACCGTTATTTTAAAACAAGAGCATTAGCACAATATGGTAGTATCATCAGTACGACAGTACCTATCTATACAGTCAGCACCAAGCTGATTTTTATGAAGCGAAATTTGTTAAGTTAATGAAACAATGGAACTATGGAAGGTAATATTATAAAACCGTCGGTAGGCGGTGACATTGCAGGTTAGTGGGAACAGACTTTATATACGACTTTTCTACCGCAGTCCCGTACCTATATTGGCTATCAGTAGCGGATCCAAAAGTCACCCAAAGGGGGGGGGAATTTTCAAAAATTAAATCGTCTTTTTGTTTAGCCAAATATTATAATAGAAAATAACGTTAAAAAGACAGCACGAGGGTGGATGCCCCTTCGCCCCCCTCGTATCTTCCACTGTTGGCTATTACCTACTATTAATTATTATTATTTATATTACATAATATATGTAATACAAAATTAGCCTAAATAAATTAAATTTAAGCATTTAAGAATAGATACGTCTCCCTTGTACCTAACACGTATTAGATATATGCACATACATTATGCCTGTGGATAAATGCAAGCACCTGCAGGACTCGCGGAAAAAAAGCCCAGAAAAAACACCTACTTAGGTAGAGGAAAAAAAGCTCAGAAATATAAATATGAACATAATATTATGTATACGTTATGATATAATGTGTTATAACTTATAAGTTATAAGTAAAAAAATATCAGTCTCAGGTATAAGTATAGTACTATAGGTTATAAATTATAATTAAAAAAACATAATTCTTGTATAGGTACATACTAAAATGTATACAAAAATCACAACTATATAAATAATAATATAATAAGTTAGTAGGTACAAAGTAGGTGGTACCTAGTATAATATATTTAGATAACCGATAATATTTTTTTACTGGCATATGGTAATTACTAATTAGGAGTACAGTATACATGTGTTCACATTTATATTTATTTATTTTTCCTAGGTGTGTTTATTTTTTTGGGCTTTTTTTCCGTCTACCAAGCACCAGCTATTGCTGGCAATTGGAATCATAAACTAGCTATGATTAATCGTGTATACGGACGACAGACACAAATAATAAAAAAAAACATACATAATTGTAAAATCAATACATTCATCGCTCCGCTCAGAATCCAAAAACATGTCAAAATAAATTAATTAATATAGCGTCATCATTGGGTGGCTATTCTTTACTCAATATTTCGTATACTCATGTTATCGGTCTTATATCATATAATACCTATACATTATACTTATTATGATTTATGGCTACTAATATAGATTGTATATTTCGACTAAAAATTAAAAAATAATTATAGTACCTATAATAATTATTTTTAAAAATCGGTTATTATATAGCTATCGAAAAGATTTATGTATCTCATCGACTGTTTTAAAATAAAAAATAACTGTTTTAAATATAACCGATTTCGTTGCTTTTAAAATGTGTTTTTTAATCAGTCAAAATTACATATTATATCATTAAAAATTAAACGATTTTTAAAATAGTATTAACTAATATAAAAAATAGTTTAAAAATGTATTTATAAAATATTTGCTCCTTTTTAACTATATATATGATAATATTTTATACATTAATATATTTTTAACACTAAGACAGTAATTTATGGCCCTATTCGTTGTAAACAATAAATATTATTACTACATAAAAGTATAAAACAGCTAAAGGTAGGTAGTTCTCCTGAAATCAAAATTGCAATGTACATAGTAAAAGATAATATATTTTCGAAATTCAAATATTAAAAGAACTTATATTAAAGACAATATACTGTGACTTCAAAGGTTTTTAAAGCGAAAATTAATGCGTATAAGCCGCTTTATTATCTACATAAATGTCTTTTACATCAACTCCGTCATCCTCGTCAACAAACTTAATACTCGAATCATTTATATACTCAGCCTTTTGATTATTTTTAGAAAAATACGCTTTCGGCGATGATTTTAGCGTCTTCAATGAAACACAGTCTTCGCTAACTAACGTCGATTCACTGTCAGCAGACAACCTATTATTGTATTTGCTGCTAATTTCAAAATTTTTTTTACACTTGTCGTTTTTTATATCCAAAATGGACATTTCCATACTTTCATGGTGATCCCCGGGACTTTGGTCAGATAAAGGAGGTATCCATAAGCAATAAGCCGGGTCCATTCCTATGTATGACCCAGGCACACTGTTTGTGTTTTGAACGTTATAGTCGTAGTAATCCATTTCTAAGTCCGACACGTCATGGCCGTGAATACTCGAATCCGTGCTGCTAGTCAACGGGTTGTGTCTATGACTTTTTGGACGGTCGTTCAAAGTGGACGTTGACTGGGTGATCTATACATAAAAACAAAAACCAATTTTAACAACATTATATTTATTATTATTTTTATTATTTAGAGGTATAGTATGAATACGAACAATTTTCCTTGAAGATAAGGACGTTTGAGATACAAATGGTGTACACTGATCAACACTTGTTGAAGAATATGTGACAATGTTTTCTGGTACTATTTCACTCCTAAACATATAATCATATGTATCATTTTCAATTATGATAAATATTATTTTGAAGAAATTATTCAACTATAGCAATAATAACTATAACGACTAATAAGATATAAAAAAGTAATTATAAAATTTACCCAGTCACAGAATTAGTTTCTTCTTCAACCACATTATGTTGGTTTTCATCAGTATCTAAAATTTCTATTATTGGTGGTATATGTGATTGTAAAGTTGTAGTTGATGCCGTATAGTCATTATCGTTTAACATACTGCAAGTTGAACCCACTAAAAATAAACATTTACCTATATTACCTATGTGGCCAAAAATATTTTATAATTTATTTGCGTACTATTAGAATGTTTGTCCATTGTAGTAATAGCTTTATGGTATTTGTGTTTACGTTCAGCGAATTGCACGGAAAAACACATACAAGTAACCAGCAAAAATAATAAAATTGCCGAAATTGTAGCTAAGAAAGAATCGATATCTGATATTAAATAAATAAAGTTGTTATTGAATTCTACATGGCTTGAATTTGGCAAAGACCAGTTATTAGCTCCTGTGAAGACAAATATATATTTATATAAAACATTTGAATATCAAAATAACATATTTCAGCTTAACAAACAATTTTTATTAACTAACCAATGCGATTTATTTGAGCGAAAAATCCTCCGAAGCAATCTCCATTTGATAGCACAGTAGAACTTGAAAAGAATTCTACCAATAGGTATGACCCCGTCGACATAATAGGATTTGTAGAATCTGGAGTGCCTTCTAAATGTGCTAAAAGGTTGGAAGCAGTTGAGTCGCCATCGCGAAGTTTAATCCATTGGTTCGAGCATGATAAAAACAGTCGGATGAAATCAAATTGTATAGTAGTTTTGTCTTCAGCCTAAATATAATACATAGATCGATCAGTATAGAGAACATATAAAAAGTTAATATACAAAATAAATTATTCAAACATTATACACTATAATAATTGAGCAAATAGTTTCAAAAATATCGAAAAAACCAGAAATCGCCCCATATGAAAATTCAACATTCTTATTCACGTCAAATAAAAATGTTATTAATACGAGTTCAACGCTATTGAAATTTAAAACATTTAATTAATATCAATCATACTTTTATCAACCAAAATGATCGTCCAGGACACCCCTTCGTCGTGGCAGATAATGTTCGAGTAGCTTTGGACATATGAATAACGCACCCACATCGACATTCAGCACCCAGTTCATCACTTACATACGTGGGCAAAAAACCAGTAGTTGAGGTATTATTGTATTTTTGAATTTGTTGTTCAATTTTTCCACATTCATTGCCAGACATTTGTTTTTCACCACATGGTTCGGTTTGTAACGATGAACCCTATAGGATTAATATACAATATTTTAATCCATATTGTTTGAATGTTCTGCAGTTAAATGATATTTACATAAGATTTGAAATTGTATGTATAAATGTATAATGTAAGCAACAAGCCATTTTTTTATAAATTTTATAATTTATTGAGTGTACATAATAAACACGTTATAAGTAATCCACCAGATTTACAAGTTTTATATTATCTATATATCTAATACTCATAGAAGGCAACTTTGAAGGCCATATAGGAAGAGGAAGACCAAGGATGGAGTAACGATAGGGATGCATGGAGAACTGCAGCAAACCAATCTGAGGATTGAAGACTGAGAAGAAGATATCTAATACTAAATATTAGTAAATAAGCTACATATTATATGCGAAGATGTACCTAGGACATTTATATTCTTGTACGATTCCATTTGTACGAAATGATTATTTCAGTCGTATATATTTTATAGCCATAAATAGCCTTATACTTGTATTCGTTATTCATACATAAATTATCATAAAATATTAAACTTAAATGTGTCATTTAACAGTTCTTCATAAGCTTAAGTGTTATTGCAGTTCTGCAGACTACCTACCTATTATACCTATATGTATACTTATAATGGGAATTACCCGCTTGCGCCAAAAAATATTTATTTGTTTTGGGTACAAATAAAAAAGGTATGTTTTCCAGACACCCCATTTGCGCCAAATTTACTTGAGTAAACATTTTACAATAACAACTTGGTGTAATAAATTATTATAACTTATAATAAAGTTATTTTTATGATTCTACAGATTTCAATGTTTTGTATATTATTACGTATAGATAGATTGAAAAAAATGTATATTTTTGATAATTATTTTTTAATAACGTGGGTAAGTGGATGTCACTCTGCCGTACAGTAGGTTACAATTGGGTCACTGTAATGGATGGTGTTAAATTTGAATTCATTAATATAATACCTATCATTGTATAAGAAAAACGATTCTGAGCGAAAACGGTCAGTCAGCCTATGATATTACTAAGTATACCTGATGATATTATTGTGAATAAAGTAATTTATATATTATAACGAACCTATTTACGTGGAACCTTGTTTTAAATTTTTAATCCTTAGCTATAAAAGTTGGATATTTTATACATTTTTAACTACAAAATATTTATTAAATTTTAAATTTGATACATTTTGTCAAAATTTGAACTTTAAATGCTTATAAAAAAAAAATGTGAATGGATTTTTAATTTCTTTCATCTGCCTTTGAAATAATGTACTAGGAGCCTCCTACTAAATTTTCAATCTTTCAACAAATACAATTTTATTGATATTTATAGAAAAAAAAAACTAAAAAATATGGAAACTCAAAATGTCCATAAATAGCTGAAAATAAGTCATAATATTTGGAAAATGTTATGGTGTATTGAAAATGCTAATATAAACGTTCAATCAAAATTCCATGTACCTATGATCATTTTTTTAAGAGTTGCACCCAAAACCAAAATCGATTTTTTTAAAAACTGATTTTGCGTACAAATTCCCGTTTTTCCTTAATTTTTCTTTTGTTTTTCACGGTGCTTTTGAAAACTACTGGGAAAATTTTACTTTTGACCCCCCAAAGTACCAACTAGATTCATTTTCCTATCAGAAAAGATATTGTTGAAGAAAATCTAAGCATTTTTACTGTCCTATAAAAGGTGATGACAGACACAAAAAAATAAAAATAAAAAATAAAAAAACACACTTCATCATTGTAAAATCAATACATTCATCGTTCGACTCAGAATTTAAAATCCGTATTATTGACTAATGACTATGAATTGAAAATTATGATATAATTGATTATATTAGTTTATTATAATTTATAAAACATGTGTCATATGTGTCTACCTAAAAAGGTATTGCCTACCTGACAAAATTTGGCTCCATATTTCGGTGGAGGAGAGTCACAAGTCCTGTACCTATTTCTAGTTCCTCCATAACACGTAGTCGAACACGGAGACCATTCGCTCCATTTACTCCATTGTCCCGAATCGTCTTCTACGTAAGTCAATCACATTTTTAAAAATTGTATTCGATTTATGAAAATTGTGTTACTAATTTATTTTAATATGTGCATTTTGCAATTATTAGTAATCATTATCGCTGCGTACCAGTGATTGGTAATGTCGGCACACAGTTGGTTTTAATGTTTGTATATGCTCTGTTTATAGCTTGATTAACATAGACGAAACAATATTCAATATATTTTTCTGAGAACAAATCGCAATCGAAGTACACATTATGGCGTCCTTTAACTATTCGATGCTCGGATATGTAATGCAATTTTGTAGGTGGTAACAGTGTAGACACATCTTCCCGTTGTCGACCAAACAGTCTGATCTGTAGAAATTCGAATACATTTTAATATTTTAACGCTAACAATTTACAAATAAAAGTTGAAGATATTTGTAGCATAATAACAGCCGATTGTTAGATAATAGAGTGTTTTAAAGTTACACCTATATGGCTATATTATATATAATATTTTTAGAACCTATAGAAAATGTAGATAATACAAATAAAACATAACAACTATTACGATATAAACAAGTTTTTAATTCAATTTTTCAATTTAAATTAAAAATCGGTTTTGAATAGGTAACGTTTATTTGGAAGTTAAAATAAATTCATAATGCCAGATAAAGAAATTACACAAACTTGGAAGATTTTCAAAAGATTTTAAGAGAGTATATTTACAATTGCATGCATGGCTTGTATACAATTTATTTAGTTTGTTCGTATGGGGAAAAAACTTTTAACTATAAACGTATGCAGGGTATATGCTAAAAATAAATACACGACTTCTTTAATTGTATACACTAGAGAACTGATTAAATTTATTACTTTGTCTGAAGTTGGCAAGATACACGACGGGTACTGAAACATCACGGGAACGCCACCACCGTAGTTATCACAAGGGAATATCGATTTGCCGTGTACGTTCAAGGTAAATTTATTGCTCGGGACAACCTTATTTTAAAGCAAAACGGAATTAATTAAACACATAATCGAGATAATATTTTACTCAAATGCCCACCTCCAACTGCCCGTCCATGACGTGAGTGAAGGCCGCTTGGCGTTCGGGCGGCCTCAATACCGCCGTGTAAAACCCGGCGATACCAAAGACGTCGCATTTTAAAAATATTTTCCTGAATCTCGGGTAACCGCGGATTTGTTCGGAATGAACGATCTGTAACAGAAAAACAAAATTCTCGTATACCTATACATCTGTTCTATGTATGTGCGTGTGCGTGGTCAAATTATTTAAGTCCATCAATACATATCACATAATATATGAATGCATACCAAATGTTCCATAGAACCGCGGGACAACTCTCTGGAGACGTTTTTGCACGCATTGGCAGATAGACCACAGTACATCAAGTCGAGCCACAGCATGGGCACAGCAGACCCGACGGCAGGTTCGCATTGATGCCCTTCGAATTTCATTACGATTACGACTTGTTGCCACGGATCTGGGTACGTAGTAATCCGTTTTGGTTCAAACGATAAACTAGCCTCGGGCCATCGGACGTCGAGCTCGACCGTTTGTCCGTCCTGTAATTATTTATTCATATTTAAACTACGCACATTTTGTTTTATCATACAATAATATTGAACTTTATTCGCGAGTACAAGTCCAACATTCAGGCAAGGGGGGGCAAAGGGATCTAAATGTAAAACCCAATCCGAAGTAAAATATATTTTTTAACACATTATTTATTATACTACCTAATGCTACGATTGTGACAGGAATGTTTTCAAATCGCACAGTAGTTTTGAAGTTTCACCGCTATATATTAATATTAGGGTAGGTAAATATTAAAATATATATTTTAATTATCATCATAAAATATAGTCCACCTACTTGAATTATGTCATCATCCTCGGTTGTGTCATTAGAAATTAATTGAATTAGATAGTGTCCCCCTTTGGTGATAACGCCACAATGTATGGTAATATTTTGCCAATTTCCATCGACAGGTATTGTACCCATTAATGTGAAATTGTCATTTTTAGCTTCATACAGCTGCACAGCAATACCTGGCTCCAGTAAGTCTATATTGAGGTCACTCATTAACGCTGTATAGTTAGATGTTACGTTTAACCATTCTTGAGCTACTACACATACTAAAATAAAAACAAATAAATTATCATCAACATTATTATAATCGTAATAATATATAAATTAACTTTAACTATAATGATTATATTATAATCCAAACTTATATTTATTTATTTTTTTAGGAATTTGACTTATTTTCAAAAAATAGTTGTTTGAAATATGGGGATATATATTATTTAATACCTAGGTTACTGACTAGCTATAAGTTATACTTAGGTACTGCTTAGTGCTTGTACATTTATAAGTTATGAGTTATAACATTTATGTAGGTAAAGGTGTAATATAGGTATTATTATAATTTATATTTATTATGAACGTAAAAATATATGTCAACGTGATGCGTTTAACATACTAACATTACTCTACAATGACTATAATATTTTATTAGTGATGGTAATTGTTGATATTTCTCCCTATTGCAGTATTGCCTACTCCGTAGAGTAACTATATGGCCTACCCTGAGATATTGATGATATCGCCGCAACTAAAGTGTTAAAAACTGAATATATTGCCACTTTAACTGCTAATAATACCTGCTATTAGCAACCCACGTTAAAATAAAAACATTTATGTGATATCGAAGAGAAAAGCAATAGCATTTTACCATCACTAATTTATTTTGTAATTGGTATTTATTCCGTTCATAAAGAATTATTATTATTATTATTATTATTATTATAAACACAATAGTCAAAAATTATGCTGAAATGCTCATTTAGGTACTTAAAAATATCTTCGATTTATTATATTTAACAAAATCGAGTAAAAGGGCAAATGAACTTGTTTTGAGTTTATTATTTCTGGTAGGAACCCAAAGTAATGGGTGTATTTTTTAACATTCCTTAAAAATGCTATTCAAATTCAAATTCATACCTGTGTATACCTACACCGGGCTACATATATTAAGATAATATTATGTAGTTATAGTATTATAGTACCTATTCATACCAGATACCTTCATAATAAGAAACATATTATAATAACAATTAAACATAACATAATAATCAGTACTACCTACATTTTTATAGTTATATTATATAGTCTCATTAGAAGTCATTATCATCTGAAGTCTCCCCTCTCATCACAAGCATGCTTAAAAAGAGGGGTAATCAGCTCAGTTCATATAAATACTTATGTTATTTTTGTTTTTCTTCTTTTCTTGTTTGAATTTCATCTGAGTTGAATAAATTATTATTATTATTATTATTTTATTTATTATTATTATTATTAAATCACACAGAAGACGTATGAATATATGAATTTTTTTTTAATAAAAGATTAGTCATTTGTCGTGTTAATAATTACTAATATATTATATAGTAATATTAGTATTATATATTCTCTAAATATTTATTCTATATCTATAGTATTCACTATTCGTCTAAATTAAGTCTTAACATTGATTTTAGTATTTAGTAGGTAGGTAAGTGTATAACTGTATAAGAAACCTTAAAAACAGTATTGTTATATAATTTAATTTCACCTGCATAATAGGTACATAGACTTTAAATTGATAGTCCAATATAAGAAAACCAACTCTACCTATAAGAGTTGATGTTCGAGGGACAACAATAATATTAAATTACAGTTTTAAAAGGGGTGATTAAGTCGTTCAAATATCAAATAATCATCGATGTTTATAAATTTGCAGAGTACTAAGTAATCCAATATTCCCATACCATATGTACCAAAATATAAATAGGTACGATATTCTTCTGAAGTGGCAGATTTTAAAGAAACAGCAACTTTTCATGTAGAAAATTAAGGTAAAATTAAACCAAATTTAAAGTAGGTACCTACAGGCTACAAGTATATAATTATATTCGACCATAATAGTGAAGCGCGCGGTTAGGTTAAAACTACTCAGAAAGTCGTAAACATTTAAAAGTATTTTTGTTGTAAGTATCTTTCATTCATTTCTAAGGATATTAATTAACCTTTACTAGTTAACTAAGCATTACAAGAGAAATAAAACTATACAATATTAGATACATGAATGCATACAAAAATATAAAGTAACACATATAATCACGAGTGACGACGACTGGTACATCGTACATATATAGTTGATAATGAGCAAAATATAACTATGTTTAAACATAAGGACTTATTAGGTAGTATCAAAACAAAATATAAATGTAGTGAATAATTAGTGAACATCTAATTAGTGTATCGATAAAAGAAAATTATAAAAATTGAACAAAAATGTATCTGCATGCAATTACGACATTTTAAATTTCACTTATATTACAAAAATATGAAAATGTTAGTAAATCCATTACCAGTATATATAACCAGAATATTGGGGGTTTCTATTTCATAATGTCTGCATAAAACAGTTTAATAGTTGTAAATGAGTAGGTAGGTAGGTACCCGCTAATAATTTTAATTTTGAATGTATAAATCTTCCCATAAACGGACGGGTAGACGGTATAGTGGATACTACCGTTTCAGTTCGTGAACATCGGTAGGTAATATTTTACCAGCCAAAGGTACTATAATTTAATTATAAATATGAAAGCAATGATAAATCATCGCAAGATATTGTCAATTTATTTTGTAATGTTAATTTCATGGTTCATTTTTTAGATACTAGTATAGTTAGGTATATGAGAAATTGTAAGTAATTATATTTTGAAGTCCTTACACGATTATTAGTAAAATATTATTGCTAAGCTATATTCTATGATAAACCAATGACTCTGAATATAACTGCAGTGTAATATATTGAGTTATTAAGTAGGTATGCCTATATGCTATATACTTAGCTATCTATAAAGTATAAAGTATAATGTATTAGTTAATATTTTTATCACGCATTTCTAAGTAATAATGAAACATGATCCCTACCTCGAGTAGTATAAGTTTCATTATATTTTTAGTTTATTTATAAAAACTTAATGGTATGTAAAATATACATTATATTCAACTTAAAATTAATAATTAAAAACAGAAACACTTTTATTCAAACGTATAAAGTTTAACTAGTTTAAGTGTATGTACTTTAATACTAAATATATGGAATAATTAATAGCTTAGTTAAGTGTATTGTGTATGTAATATGTACATATATACATTAAAATATTAATTTATGTATTATAGGGTGTACCTATAATTAATATTAAAACTTATA
>WHPZ01580985.1:22365-45962 GCA_016617965.1 Macrosiphum rosae
GTTATATACATTCTTTATTTTCAATTTATTAGTAAGTAACAGTTAAAAAAGATAAATGTAGGATAAGATTAACATTAACAGTTTATACATTTAACAAAATATTTATTTATTTTTAAACTTTTAACGTTTAAAACTACCAAACTGTAATAATAATACATACCTATAGACTATAGCTAATATAGTAAATAAGTATCAACCGTACAGTCTACAGATAATATTTGAATGTCTGCAATATGTACTTAAATATATTTTTAAAATAAATAATATAAGTACCTATACCTACCTAATTTATAATATGGATGTGGAAACTTATTTCTCAAAATCAAAACATAATATTAATCAAAATAATAAATAACAATACCTATTCTTTAAAGGTACACTGTATATTGTATTTAATATATTGTATTTATAACGATATACCATATAATGGTCACGAAAAAGTAATGTTGCGTGTTAAATGTGTTTTAGTTTTTTTTTCATAGCTACTAAGGTCAATTTAACATGAACCTAGTGTAAATATTGATTGTATAGCTTCACGTTCCCCTAACATCTTGAGTATAGTAAAACTCCATTAAGATGAATGGAAGTATGGAAGTCCCAGACATTTTATATAAATTTTAATATATACAAGCAGTGTTGACTTATGCACAATGTACATACCTATACAGTCGCAGACTATATAAACAATGTACTATATTATGAAGGTAGGTACTCCACATAATATTGTCTCAACTCTCAAGAGTGCGCCTATTCATTTTGTTTACTTAATGCAACTGTTTAAATAGTTCATTTTCAACTGATATTATTGCTAATGATTGTTTACATTTTTTCAAAGCAGATTTATAGCTGATAAATATGATGTTTTTAATTGCAGTTTATAAAACATTATGGAGCATATAAACATAATTAATTTGAAAAAAATTAAACCAGTAACAGCAGAAATTAATTATAAAGATTTTACATAAAATAACAAAGAGCCGAGTGCAGTCAACAAAAACAAATGTAAAAAAAAAAAATTGTAAAATGTATAATATACAACTACAAAACTACAATATATAATAACCTTCGCTGCAAGATATGAATAAAAATATCTACAAAGACTGTACAATAATTTATAAATATTATGAATATATGTAAATGCGATTCGTAGGTACTTACCAACTGTTAGGCAGGACGTAACATAAAACGAGTTGAGAAATATGTTTCCAGGATCAATCATGTTTTGCTTTTTGCAATTTAATCAAACATATCTTATGAAAATGCATAAAACATCATTCTGAAATTTAATAGAAAAATGTTTGATTATTAATATAGTATTTACCTATTGTTCACATAAATTTCAATATTTTATACCTATATGGCTATATTTCAAAATATTTGATAAATCGTTAAGTTATAATTTTTACTTACCATTATAGTTCAAAATTCAAATTTTCGCGCGGTTTCACTTTAAGAAAAAAACTACGTTACATAATATCCAGATCGGCGGGAATAATTATAGTATACATTATTAGTGATTTATTGTGAATTAATTATTATTATACTCATAGTGCTATAGACATAAAATAGGTACTACATATATTTAACATCTCATATAATATTATATAAACTTAACCTATGTTTGAGTAGGAGCTATGATTTGTCTAAACCTACCTATATATAGGTATTTAGATATTGCACTAAAATATTAGTCTTCTCGTTTCACAAGTCATAATACAATAGAATATTATGCGTGTTTTTTAGACGCATTTCGATAACGTGTATAATAATATAATCGGCGGTGGGGCGAGAAAAGCACATGGGTGATTTACTGCAGTACCTAAATTATACATGTACCTATACGTATATAATTATTTTTTATTGTATTGCACTATGGTAATAAAAAAAAAAAAGGAAAAATAAAAAAAAGCGATGCGTATATTATGGACATATCGACAGCACACGCGAACGCTACATCACGACTGCAGGATAATATGAATGGACGCCGCCGATGACGGTCACAGAGGATATTCCCAACCCCAATATGCACCACATATTATATGCGTGTGCGTAACTTTTCCTCTTGGGGGTGTTTCACCCTCGTGCAGTGGGGGCGCAACCTCGCGGACCTTTGCTCAAACTTTTATCGACTGGACGAGCGCACATTAAACACGCGCGTTTATTATACAATAGATATTATGCTGCTGCAGGACAGCCGTCACTCGGGTTTTACGGTCTTTCGCTGCGCGGATCCATTTCGACGGCCAATAACGACCACGTATGTCGTACTATAATACCCGTACATAATATACCTATCATGTGAGCGTATAATAATAGGTGTATGTTTATGCCATGTATATATGTGTGTAGGTATATAAGTAGGTTTATGAGAAGTGCTTGCATTGGAAAAGAAAAATTGTAGCGACATGCAGAAGTCTGAAAAAAAAATACATGTGGATTTATTAAGGAACGCTAAAATATTTATACAAAAAAAAGCGGGATACTCCCTACCATATTGAAGCGCGGATATATATAGGTAGGTAATAGCCTTAGACAGGTATTATATACATAGGTATATTTAGATGCGGGTGCAGAATGCAGGGTCGTCACTCGTGTAGGGTCCCCAAACGTAATTACTTATTTATGAATACTGCTGGTCGTTGTAACTTGTAACTCTTTGAATAATGTTAAGGCTTTGATAAGTTTTTATTTAAAAATTAAAAAAGTAGGTATAGGCATAGTATAGGTAAGTACTAGGGGCTAAACAAAAACTTAACATCTGTATGCTTATACAAGGGCTTATAAAAGGGGGGCGTGTGGGTCAGATCCCCCCCATTGGATTTTTATTACCTTAGTAAAAAGTTTTGAGAGGGTAGGGGATTTTCCAATTGTTCCCTCCCATTTAGCCATGGCGTTTTTTTTTTTTTTTGATCCCCCCTTTCAGAAATCATGTCTACGCAACTGTGCTTTTATATATAATCTATATGTTTGATGTTATTGCATCTACAGTCTGTATAATCAGTGTACAAACAATTAACAATAAACTACCTATACATTTATATTATTATCCTATTGCCAATATATCATTTTGAGCATTGAGACATATTAAGTAAGCGAAAATAGGTGTGTAATATTATTTATCTAAGCAATAAACAGCTTAGGTAGGTAGGAATATAAATATATTATACATGGTATAATAATATGTACCTACCTGTCCAAATAATCCCGGAAAAGGTCAAATACAGCCGAATTATATTTAAATTTAAAACTAATTAAGTTGGAACAATAAGTTTAGTAAATATATAAAATATACCTATGTCTAATGTCCATATGTTATGTATATATAAACTAAACAAATTCATCACCGCTTATTTAGACATGTAACTATGTAAGTGATTTACTGATTTAGCGATCGATGGTGTGATAACGGTAATTGAATAATAATGAGTGTGGTACTTGTACTATTCAATAGTCAACGGGCAACTCTATTGTTCAATACAAATATTTTTTTTTCCATTTGGGCATAATTTAATAAGGATAGGAATAATGGAAGTGGGAAACTTGTTGCTCGTGTAATACGTGGTTTATTTTTTACACTTTTTAATCTAAATGTAGATATATTATAAGCAAATGGATAGATAGGTAATATAATATAATCCTGGTACCTAATACCTATACTGGCTATACTACATGCAGACCGTAGAGACCGATTAAAAAAAAATATTAAGATCAATAGGTAAGTTGCAGTAGTTGCACAATTTAAATTGACTGCATGAGAGTTGGGTACGGGATTATTTTAGGTTAGATTATTTAACTACACTAGTTGGGTCCCTAATATCTTTTGAGTGAGTACTACACTATTCTTACATTTTCCTTCCCATTTTAACAGACTTAGGATCTATTGTCTATGATCTATTTGACTATTTAAACCAAAAGTATTGTTAAAAATGTTTTCTCAGTTTCTTTGTCATTAATAATATAAATTATTGGAATTTTACAAATTATGATATAATAGTATTATATAGGTGTAATAACAAGAAAAAATTTTAAAAACTTAAAAATAAAAATACATATTTATAGATAATACTAGCTGATCCCGATCACTTCGTTGTCCGTGAAAAATATTGCGATTGTTCAACTAATTTTGGGTATAACTCAGCCTCCCCGATAGAACAATTTGCGACAGCATATCAAGTAGGTGGGTAATGTGCGAAAATTTTATTTGATCCATTAATGCATTATGCTTGTACCTGATCTGCCCTATATTAACCAATGGCAACCAAATAAAAAATTGTACCTATATTTGTATTATGTCATAATTTGTAAGATTTTAATAGCTTATATTTTTAATGGCAAAGAAACTTAAAAAAAAACATTTATAAACATACCTTTGGTAGTTTAGTCTAAATAGATCATTGACAGTCCTAACTCCTCTAAGTCTATTAATATGGGAAGGAAAATGTTAGTACTTAGTACGGATAGTATATTAGTGTAATAGGTACATGCCAAAAAATATTAAGGACCCAACTGCAGTGTAGTAGATATACCTAAAATATACCCGGACCCGACTTACTAGGGTATATTACCTGTAAAAAAACCGGGACCCAACTTGAGTAGTGGCAGCGATTAGCTGCTATACCTATTAGGTACTTGGGATCCAAATCGATTGCGCCGTTTAAATTAATAATCATTTATCATTCTAATAAATTATAATTTATAATACCTTTCTTATTTGCCGTTATGGTATTAGCCCTGTGGTGATTACTGTTTAGTGTCAAATGACATTGGACGTTTCTCATTAAATAATAATAAATATTAATTAATTTCCTTTGGATCTCCTTAATTAGGCTTAATCCACTGTAAAAATCAGCTTTCCCCCTTCAATAACTACCTACTTTTTGTTCTGCTAGGTACTATTTAAAATTATTATTTTTAATTTTCTCTCGTGTAGCCATGTAAATATTTATGTTATACTGTCATGGCCTTTAAACTAAGTTAATCTATATGAGTAGGCCTATACGTGTATTAAAATTAGTGGATATTTATGAATGTTATATACTTGTATCGACTTGAAAACTCAAAACAAAATAGGTATATTGCAAATTGCAATAGCCATATAGCTATAGCCTAATGGTTTAAAAATTATGAAGGTGTTTTTTACTAGTTCCCACAACTGTAAATTTGATTTTCTTATAAATATTTGCGCACCTTCGACTTATCATCAATAACTTTTCCTATTGACCGCGAAGTCTAATTTCGGTCAGTAGATTTATCGGGCTCGTTCAAAATCTAAATCTGTCATTGAGTCAGTCTTATACGTTTAAATCCAAATCCAAAATCCATATTATGTAGGCTATAATAACTAAAAAGTAACAGATACCTATTTGTATGGCTATTGGCTGCATAGTTTATTTATATATGACGCTTACCTATATGAATATGAATTATGATCATAATAATTATATAGGTCGGTACTTACCTAAATAATATGATGTCTTGACATTATATTATAATCGTTTGAAAATACGATGTAATATTAACCACGGATGATTTCATTATCATCCTGATCCCAACCGTTCGTCTCATAAATATTTACGACCTTTGAAACTGTTATAATACTTTTATGCAAATTTTATCGTATTCTTTCCGAAAATGAGACTTTAAAACATTCTGCATCCGCTTCTGCAACACTGCAGTCTGCTACAGAGATTTCAGTACGATCTGACAATGTAACATTGCAATTAATATTCAAACCATTTATATATACCCATTAAATGGTTTTAATATATTCAGTGTCAATTTAAGTTTATATTAATAACGCACACTGCCATTATGATTGTATAATACATCTAAACGCTTCATTACGCACTGTGTTTATTTAAGAAATTATAATCTTATTCATAGCTGTTTATTTGTGGACATGGGCAATATTAAAGTCTTAAATCATAGATTACATATAAATATATATTGGAAAGTCATGGTCTATGTGGCTATGGTTATATATTTTATCATACTTTTAATATATTACCATTTACCATTTAACTATATATACAACTAAAATATAGAGCCCACACTATAGGTGCAAATTGAGGAGGGGGGTCTAAACCCTCCAAACTCAGCTGTAGCCTTCTAAAAACCTAGGACATACAATTTTAAAATGCTATATTACAATGGTCTACTTGCCTTTAATATATTCAGCCCCCCCAAGTCAAAAGTTGATATTGCGCCCATGGGTGTGGGCCCCACAAAGTAGTCAACAGCTATACGCCTATACTAAATGTTATAATTAAAATTGCAATTTAGTACATAATATTATACCAATCATTTACATAAATAATGAAGTTACATTTAACTGTTCGAGGATGCCACACAGCCTTAGGGTTTATTAAGTCAGTCTCTTATATATAGACATGATGGAACATAGCAAAACACATGACCACATATTGTAAAATTATCGAGAAGTGGTTTTGGAGCTAAAAAGCACATATTATAAGTCAAATTAAACAATATTTTGAGGTTTCCTTTGATTTTATAAATAGTGTCTTAGAAGGCTTAATAAGGATTAATTTTTTAGGAAAAAACTTTTCAAGATATTATATAGTTGCAATATTTCATTAAATTTGAACTTTTAAAGAGTATAAAAAAAAATTTGACAAATAGTTTTAAAAAGTTCATAAGAGTATTTAATGTAAAATAATGTATTTAATTTTAAAAAATTACACTTATTTGATACCTATTGGTATAATTAAATATTATAATTAAAAAAAATGTATAGGTACTATTTACAATATCTGTCTGCTTTTGTTTTTGCTCTTCTGTCTAATAACGATTCGTGTAATTTTCCTTCTTGTTGAGCTTTTTTCAATTCACTTCTTTTTCCTTCGATCATACGCATCTTCTTATCTTGAAATTTTTGGAACATTTTTCTAATAAAAAAATAATTTTGATTATCTTTTTCAGGGTAAATAATTTTTTAAGCAATTAGCCACAAGGTTAGCGATATCCAAAAAAAAAATAAAACATGATATTGAAGGATAAAATATTAATGAGTAAATTTTAAATACAAATTTAACTGTTTATATGATAATAATTGTTTAAAATATGTAGTAGATATATATGTAAATACTATGGGCATAAATAAATATTGAGAATGCTTTTACTTACACATAATTTTTTTCTATATCCTTAATATTTCCTTTCTTTTCGTCCAATTTATCGATCGCTTCTTCTGTATTTTCAATAGCATGAAGTCGAACTTTAACTAATTCATTTGGACCAGCAGTTCGATTTTTTGCAACCAAAGAGTCATCTTCATCTCGTATACTTATAAAACATCCAGTTGAAGATAGGATAGCCAATTTGTTATCCTGTAATATATCAATAAAATAAAACTTACATCAATATTTATTTAATTTAAATTTACATATCTATAGATGGATTTATATTTTTATATTATTTCCAATATAATTGACAAAATAAAAAGTTTGAAAACTAAAATAGATGTGTTTGATATTTTCAATAGTTAGGAAACAAACAATAGTCTTTGAGGATCTATCAAATAAATTATTAGACTAGAAAAATATATTGTTAGTTTAATATATGCATAATTTAATGGTATGATAAATATGTTAAATACCTAATAAATTATAATAGTTTGTAAGTTCTTTAAATTTTATTACTTGAAAAATTGGTTCAAATTGTTCTAGTGGTCCAATGGCATCAGATCTTCCGACTATAGTTCCATCTTTATCGACACCTAAATACTTCCCATATCCAGACTTTAAAGCAATTCTTGTTTCATTGACAATAATAGCTGTTAAGATTTCTTCAGGTAAAGGACCATCACCTATAAAATAAAAACAAAAACATAGGTTTTTACATTAAAAGTTTAAAATTAATAAGAAAAATAAAATAAATAAATTTGTATTTAATTTATTTACCTAATATTTACTGAGTATTATAATTTACTTTCTAAAATATATTTATTTATTAATACTTTTTTTATACACTAGGTACTTGATCCATTTTATAACATTTAAATTTAAGAAATATATAATAAATTTACAATAAATGAAAGCAAGTTATGATTAGATGATCTTTATAAATTAAAAATGAACTAATGTCTCATTCCAATTTGGGTTCTAAGAAAATGGAAGTAACAAAGTCGCACTGCCATCCCATAAATGAAACAACTGTATGAGTACTAACCTTCGTCATGAGGAGGACCTAGTGTAAACAGCCCATTGTCCATTGCAGTAACATAGGTTTGAGTACCAAATTCAAGAGCTACTGGTCCTGAAATTTCGCTAACCAATTTAGCTTCTGCCCAGTTTCCTGTAAAAAAAATTTTTTTTATGATATCATACATAGTACAAATTGAATAATCTTCAATGTACCATGGTTAATTTTTTCTTGAATTTCTTCAACATTTATTTTTTCATCTTTATTCTTGGATTTGTTTTTTTTCTTCTTCTTCCTGAAAATAATTAAATGGATTTTTATTTTATTATTATCTAGGTATTTTTATATTCATATCATACACGTAATATATAAAATTATATTCTTTTTCGTGACACAACAATAATATCCCAGTTTACAGTTTATTGTTACATACTTGAATACTTCAAATTATATAGCAGAAGCACCTTAAATAACTAAATACAAATATAGTCTCCAAGAAAAAGTTTTCATATATTATCTGAAGAATTTTGGTTTTAACTTACTTGACTTTTTCGTTTTTCAATACCAACTTGGATACCCGGACTTTGTTGTACTCGGACATTATAATTTGTTAGCCGATTGTGAAATAAAGTTGAGAGATTAAAATTATAGTGGAAACACTATAATATTACGTTAAATACATTAATATTGTCGTCTATAGTTCCAAGTTCCAGAAAATTAAACAATGTTTACTATGTATATTATGAACATTTTAGGGATATTGATAATAAGAATATGATCCATGATAGCTATAGATGATAATATATTATCTTTAATCGTGATCGTGGCCCAACGGCAACAACTATTTTTTTTATAGATGAATTAGCAGCCTGCAGTTGCTGCTGGCGGCCTGGCGCTAGAGTTATCAGTGGACAGTGATGAGTTAAAGTCTGTTACTGCGGTTAAGTCCCCTCCCGTCCAAATTTAAGTGTTTCGTGGTATACATAAAAAGTTCAGCACTAATCAGTAATCAGCAGGCTAGCATTCATTATTGTCATCTTCTTTAATTATAACTTGTTTTCTTATTACTTATCTCTCCTCAAACCTCGGCTGGACCCTGGACGACGTCTGGTGGACGTCCCATCGGCCATCATTAGTCACCACGACACTTTTGGATTACAGGACGCTGATAAGTGACATTTCAGTATTTCACATAACAACAGTGTTGTTGTTGTTGCAAATCGTATGCGTACGGTGTAGTTGAAAACTGAATAAACATTACTATAGTGACTTCCAAGTTCCAGTTCAACGCAATATGACAAACGTTTAAAAACCGTAACCGTACATTTCAACGACAACTTCTTGCTGACCGTAAGTAGACGGTGAGTATCTCCTCAATTCGATGCTACTTACGATAATACTATAATTTTATTTTGGTAGTTGTGCTTGTGTTTTCTTTTACAAAAAATTTTATTGAACAATCCTTCTTGTAGTGCGCATTCTATGATGGTGGACGAACAAAAAGAACTCGAGGACCGCGAGATCATCGTAAACGAAGTCGATGGATTACCCAGTTTACTTGATGAAAAAAATGATTTATACAAAGCCGTGACCTCTGAACATTCATCGTTAGACGATCTAAATGATGAAGATTTGCCTACATCGTTAATTGTAACTAATATCGATCCTGCAATTTTTAAGGATGACGATCTTAAGGTTGTATCTTATTGCTTTAATAACTGTAATTTATTTGTTGATACTATCGTTACAATCATTTTGCAGAAAGAAATGGAAATGTTGTTTAGCCGGTTTGGAGAAATCATTTCTGTACAATATTTCCGTAGCTTCAAGCGCTTAAGGGTTAACTATGGCACTTCATTATCTGCTGCCACTGCCAGAATCCAGATGCATCAAATAAGGTTTTATGACACAATAATCAATTGTTACTTCGCACAGGTAAATTTTACTTAAATTATATTATAAATAAAACATTAAAACAACACCGTGATCTATTGAAGCCTGTTACACCAATTGATGCGGCAGACCAACACTTACAACTACCGGCTCCAGTAAAACAGTTTTTAATATCACCTCCGCCATCACCACCAGAAGGTTGGGTACCTAGAGCTGAAGGCGAGCCTCTCATAAATTATGATTTACTAGCTGCTATAGCGAGCCTCACACCCGGTAATTAGATAATATAATTTTGCTTCATGTATACTTTCAAATATGTAAATACATGTATGATTAAAAATAAGTTAATAATTTATATTTAGTAACCAATATTATATACAATAAAAAATTATATAGTTAATATCTAAATGTTTGTGGATTTCAGGTCAACCCCATGAAATCCATGCTGCAACCGATACTTTACCCGGCATTGTTTTACATGTGGCTGAAGGACATGAAAATATTAAAACATCGGTTTCTACAATTCCTCATACAAGGCTACCAGAAAAATAAAATTGTGTTTTTAAATGTGTTATTTTCTTATTAGATATCTATGTATTTTTAATGATATTTTGTGTATTTTATTTAATATTTGAATACTTATCATTATAATTAATCTATAAATTTTAAATTTTAAATATTTTCTGTAGTGTTATTATTTTATTAGGACACATTATTTAACATTTTTTTCTCAATATGGTTGTATGTTTGACAAAATCTCTAATCATTCTAGTATTTATTTCCTTAAAGACTGTCAATAATATTACTTAATAACATACATTTTAAGTTTTTAATACATTCATAGTGTGTAAAATATGAATAATAATAAAAAAATGTGTAAAAATGTAAGTATATGTGTTTCTCAATTATTCTCATAATTTATTACTTTTTAATACAGAGTTTGGCTTGCAATATTATTGCCACAATGAGATAAAAGCTGTACAAAATAATATTTTTTACATGAACTCTAAAGACTTACCAAATAAAAATCAAAAATGGCAAATTATGTTAATGTTTTTTTTTCCTTTTTGCAAAAAAATAACGAAAACATTAATTAATAATTATAATAATTAAATAACTTGATAATTTTAAATTTATTATAATCAATTATTTAGTATTTACAATACACAAAGTGATACTCAACACGTCTTGTACATAAAATTATACATATTTACATCCAACATCTTTGGTAAAGAAAATAAATAAATAAACTATGAAAACAAACATTAACTAGTATGTAATGTTACACAAAAGCTTTATGTAGTATCACAGATATCATGGTACTATTAGGTTGGCAATTATGCAATGTAAACAAACAAATTAATATCGTCTTCATCTCTTTTCATATATTTATGTTCAATTAACCATTCAACTTGTTCTTTGATCATTTTTTTACTTGGTAAAAACATATTTTTTAAAATATCAACTAATTCTGTCTGGAGATTCCAATTTGATATTTGTTTTCGCATTTTTAATATTTTTATAATCGCTTCCTAAAGAAAAAAAATTATATATAATGCAGTCTTATTCAATACAAGGCACAATGTGACAGAAATGAAAATAAACACTCACTTGGACTCTTAATATTCGTAATTGAACGATACATTCATTATCTTCTTCTTTACTGCGTTCAGTAGATAGTTGTAGTCTCCCAATTAAATTTATTTTACCTCTTTTTTGAAGTTTGCCATTTTTACTAGAATATTTTTTTTTATTACAAAAATGTATTATTTAGTCAAATAATAAAATATATTATATTTCAAGTCACTCTTACACTATAGAGAACTGTTCATTAATCCAAAATATTGTGTTCTCGTTGAACTCTTTTGGAGATGGTACTTCGGGCACTACTAACACTACTTGTTTTTTTAATTTTGGGAAATTTACTAGAGACTAGAAACAAAAAAAATTACATAATATTAATATCAGTACTTGAAACCAATTATGAATTTTCTTTTCATTCACTAACAAATTAACAGAAACCAAAAATTAAATCTTATAAAAAACTTTCATAATACCTAAACCCAAACCTAAACTTTGAAACACTCATTTGTATAATCAAAACTAAAAAAATAATAAAGGTTTCAATCTGTATTTTACAGCCACATGGTTGTTGGAACATGGAAAGTTTAANAAAAAAAAAAAAAACGTATTTACCCTTTGTTTTACACTGTATTTAACCAATTTTGGTACTTTTGCCCCCACCCCTCCCAAAAAAAAAATGATCCACCACTAATGCTTACATTTCTTGATAAAAGAAAGGCATATTTGCCAAAAGAGATTTATTTAAATTTATTAATAAGAACTATGGACCTAAGAGACTTAATTCTATGAAAAGCTTGAAATATATCCTTATTTATGCCTCAAAAAATTGCATAAACACACATTATAAAAAGAAAAAATGTATACTTAGAAATTAATAAAATATAATAAAAATACGGGCTATATAATTATTATTCCACAATATTCAATATATCCAAGATTGAAAAAAAAAATCTTTGATACATATTAATACGTAAAACCTACATATCGACTTGAGTCAAGGTTAAATCCGATATGAGTTAATACGTATTGATGGTATATCACACATGTTAATGTTTTAATGCTTGATTTTGAACATATAAGTATTAATATGCATCAATCAATGTATCATACACTTACATTTCTTCCATGAATAATTATTGTGGAATAAAAATGGTAAAAAATGCAAGCTACTAATGGCTAAGGAAAGTTAAATCCAGTTAATGAAATTACTGGTAAACAAGAAGACAATTTAAAAAACCCATTCACACAACAGACCAAAAACTTTTGTTATTAAATATTTCATGACTTTCCTATTAATATACTATATAATAGTATGGTTTAGTTAAAAAATAAATAAGTGTTTTATATAAAACTCAGTTTACAAGTTCAAGAGTTTTCACTTAAGCATTTATATACTAACCCATAATGTTCGTCGTAATTCAGGATCAGGCAACTCAGTAGCCAATCTAAGATTTTCATAAGATATTTTATCTTTTGGTCTTTGATTCCACGCAAATAATACAGCCATTTGGAATGTTGTAACATCAATGTCAAACCGGCCAATTTCATTCAAAAATGTTATCTGCATAAATTATTTTTGTTTGAAAGTGAACAATATGTACATTATAATACATTAAATGTATTTATATTTTATGCAAACAAAATGCACTTACTGTGCCATTAGACATGTGATGATACCACTGTAATTTTCGACCACTATGTTTTTTTCGATAAAAGTCTTCTACTTCTGGTATATAGTCTTCCAACTCCATTGGTAATGACACTGTAACACGTTCACTACCTCGTGACCAAGCTCCAGCATTCAATATCTTAATATTGATAGAATCTACAAATTACCAATTTTATTTTAGTCATTATTCAAGTCTGTCCCAACAAATCACATATTTTATACCATTTTTACAAGTAAAAGTTATAAAACATAATGAAAACATTGTAACCTTTTTATAAAGAATAAATAAACTAAAAATAATACCAGTAAATTCATATTCTTTTATAAATAAAAATCTTATCGCTAAAACCAACTGTCAATATTAGAACCAAACAGCGTTTTACATATTATACTATTATAGGAAGTTATAATTTTTGTAGAGTTACATTTATTAATATAGAATAAAATATTTAAATATCTATTGATGTTGAAAGACAACAATAAGCATTTTCGATGGTGTACACATGGGTCCATGGAGAGGTGAAAAAATGGTCCGGAGAATTTAATCTGACTTTTTTTCAGTCTTGGTAGAGGTTAAGGGTTTGTTATACTAGCACCACTGTACACTTTCATACTTGTTTGTTGACAATACTGGATTGCAAGGGACGGACCTTATTTGAATTAAGTTGGGGTATAGAATCTGAGCAGGGTCGGATTGGTATGTATCGACCCATCGAGATTTTCACTTCTAAGCGGCCCATTTACATATATTCAGAGACCCAAAATTACGTCTACAATTATTACGAGCTTATAGGTGGCCAATCGTATTTTAAATATGAATTTATTTTCACTCATACTCACACGACCAGCCCAAACTTTAAGCGGCCCACTGAGACTTTCTTGGTAGCTCGCCTAACCAATCCGGCCCCGAATCTAAGCAAATCTGTGAATAAGAACATAAACCATATTTTGCATACTATGTAGCCAACTGGATAATTTTGTAATTTAAGCTTGAGATATGAGAACATTATCCCTATGTATGCTACATTTTGAGTGTTCTTAAAATATCAGCTTTTACCCAATTCAAATTAATTACCTGCAATGCTTCCTTTAAGATTTCTGTAGGTTTCTTTAAACTGTTGATTTAAGTCTTCACTAACTTTTATATCTTGGAACATTCTAGCTAGTTTATTTACATAATCTGCGGGCATACCAACTTCCCTTAGCCTATAAAAACATTCATATATTAACTATAAATCTCCAAAGTATTATTTAATGAATTGTACCATTCAACCATGTTTTCTTCTTTTTCAGAATCAGCTGAAGTGTCTAATATTAATCTACGAGTTAAATGTGCTTTGTGAAACCTCATAAAAACATCTTTATTTTGAACATATTTCAACACAAGTAGCTAAAACCAATAAAAATATTACTAGCAAATTAAACCAAGAGTAGTTTAAATTTCATACATACCACATCTTTCAATTTACTTTCAATCTCATCAGCAGTTAATCTCTTACTTAAAGGGGTTTTTCTTAATAACATATCACAATAATTGGCTAATAATTCTGGACATTTTGATTCAGGCTGACACTTAACGGCAGAATTCTAAAAAATTAGATAAAGAATAATTAGAAACCACTTTTACAATTATCTATTATTATTATTAAAAGTTATAACATAAACTTTGAAAATTAGATAACTCATCAACCAGCTTCATAGCAAGACTTTACTGGGTATTCAAAGGCGGTGCCTAAACTGTACATGTTCTAGACATCTAATCAACGTTACACAAACAAATGTCAAATATGAAAAAACAACTATACTAAACCATGCCCCTATCATGTTAAATTTTATTATTGAGATGTCAATTTAGCTTATTGTACATAATTCACATTCACATTAAGAAACCTGAGCAGCTATACTACATGGCAGGTGTACAGATAGGACTATGTGAGTGACAAACAGGTATCGCCTGATCAAAACTGGAAGTTGCCAAGGTTCTTTCTATAGGGCTTCAGAGCCAGTGCGTTTTAAGTGCAAAAGAATTTCTTACCAGAACTCTCATGCCCTGTAGAATATAGTAGTATTTCGTTTATTTTTTATTTTAAAGAAGAGAATATTTTGCAGGTTGGAGCAGAGCCTGATTTTCAAAATTAAAATTATTAAAGTTAAAATACACATTTGAATAATGGACAATATTTTTATTTTTAAAACTTATTACTCTAGCACAATTTAAAGTAAAATAAAAATTTGGGCTTTAATCCGAACAGAAAATAATTCTCCTCACTGATAAAAAAAAAAAATTATCTAGATCCAACATATCAACGAACCGTGAGAGTTTGTCCTGTGAAATCATCTTTGTTGATTTAATACACCGTATCAACCCACCCTATATAGGTACCAGGCAAAAGATTTGTGGAAAAGTATTATAATTAAGGTAGCAACGAAAATTTAGTTTAAGGGTGTCGGTGTCGGTATTAACAGTTTTCCACAATTCTAATAAAATTTTTTTATAGAATTATGGAAAATTGGAAATACCGACACCCTTAACGTAAATTGAGTAAATATTACAAGTAAAAATTATAAGTTAAATAAATAAATTAGATAACGATTACATTTACTACAGCTAAAATTAAATAGATAAAATACCTATAATTTACTTTTCAATTAGAATATAATATAAAAGTGATTTTCAATAATTTTAAGTGATAGCTCCCAAATATTTTCAATTTTTTCACGACACATAAAACTATTTTCCTATACCATATTGTTTGCAAACCACCAAGGAGGTTGCAGCTTCCCATGTTGAGATTCACTAACAATATATAACAAGTTATTCAATAACTAACTTGTTTTGTAGGCAGTTCTAATCGAAACACAGTAGTATCATTAACGACTTGTTTGTATGCTTTATCTCTTGCAGTTAAAAACCTTGGGTCATCATTAAATGCTTCTTGTACCAAATTACTAAATTTATGAAACAATAGAAGAAGTTGTTCCACATATTTTTCCGAATCCTATAATTAAATGAATAAATATATTAAAATGTATATATGATATTATGTTGATGAGGTTATAATTATTGTTCATATTAACAAAAACATTAACTTTACCTGAGTTATAATGTCTGCTGATGCCATCATGTCTGCTAAGCCAGCACTTACAATATAATCTTCTAAATCTTTTAACATTTTTAAAATTCCATCTGGTACTCGGTCCATTAGTTTAAATAAAAGTGTTAGTTCTGGAATAAAAAATAAAATAAGAGCAAATTCAATTTGATCATTTATTTACAATATACTTTCGGTATCGTTGCTTTTAATCATATCTGTACATTCAGCTAAAATAGTATGGCGGAAATTAGAAACCAACACCACAACGCAACAATCTGTCAACTACAAATCAATATTACATTAAGACATTTAACCATAATATTGATTTAAAATTAAACCAAATTATACAATACCATTTGGACAGAGCCACTATTAGTTTCTAAATATTTTTGAGCACGGACTTCTTCTTCCCGAAGTTTCATATCAGCATATCGCATATAATTTTGAACACCATGATGCTCTAAATATTCAGGAGCTTTTGCTTTATAAAATGCTTCTGTAGTTTCTATATATGCTCGTTCAAAATAATCTCTATAAATTTGAAGTTTATCCTCATAATTTGAGCATAAATTAACTAAAACAGTAATTTTTGCTATTTAGAATTAGTGGTACAGGAGATGAATTATAACAAAAAAAGTAAAAAATGTAAGCACACTCACCATATGATTCTCTTACTCCTATAACTAATTGAGAGTCAAAAGCTTCTCCGTTACGCTCTAAGTAAACAAGTTTCATTGCTGAATCTTGAAGTCTTTGTTTTATATCATTAAAAATACTTTGATTCCAACTGTCCAACATCAACTAAAGAAAAAAAAATTTACATCTTGGAATAAATATGTTAAAAATACAATATTCCTAATATACTACTTAAAAACAGTATCAGCTTTACTTTTCGGACAACAGAATCTTTATCAGAATTGCATTTTTTTACACCAATTGCTGATTTTCCAGTTAGAGAATTTTCCAGTTGTCTAAAAGGAGTTGGAAGATAGTTACACTGAGTAAAAAATCTTCTCCATTCAGTGATATAAGCTTTAAGTAGAGCTTGGTCTTCTTGATGGGCCATAACTCTCTAATAAAAGAATACAAAATATAATTAACAACAACATTTACATTAGGTAGTATTAAAATGTCCGGCATAAATTCACTTTAGTTACCCAGCATTTTTTTTAATTTAATTTTTTTTTTTGAAACATAAGTGTTCAACAAGTTAAGAAAGACAGAACAAAAATATTTAGGAATTCATTATTTTGGAAGTTATATCTTTCCAAATTTTGTGAATTTACTTCTATACGCACAGGCACAACACTGTACTTTACTGCCACAGTCAGTGCCTATAACGTTTTTCAATTTTAATTTATTACATATTTCAAATAGTTGAATGATGGCGGAATCAGCGATATATTTATTTCTTACTGGATACCTTTTTTTTTGTTTGTTTAATACTATCTAGTTAAGCATGCTGAAAACAATGGGAAAATCAGAATTTGGCGGTTGAACTTAATTTTGAAGTTTTAGCCATATAACAAGCCATAACAAGCCGAGGGACGTTTTCAAATTTAATTGTCCAAATGAGCAAAGTGAGCGAGTGACCACACCGGGGGGTCTGTAATATGTGCTTTTAATAATTTTGTTTTAAATTTGAGACCAACCCAAGGTAGTTTACTTAATAAGTCGAGGGATGTTTTGCCGGGAGTATATGAAAATACTATAAATTTAAATTTAGCAGATAAGTAAATTTAGCTATTATTTTAAAACTAAGTTCGCCTGCCAAATTCTGACTTCACCATCATTTTTACATGCTTAACTACATTTTTTAAGACAGCAGAGTACTGATTAGTGATTACGGATGTCGGGATGTGTAAATAAATAATATTTTGATTATGCCAGAAATATTTTTTTTTTTTCAATATCCTAATTTAATGTGTTGTAGAAATAAGATTTGTTAATGTCCTTAGCATAGTCAATTTAAGTGTCACATAAGACATGTTAATTATGTATTACACACATACACTGACTATGCATACGGACATGACACTTGCTGATGGTGCAAGTTGTGATTTCACCATTCTTCTTAACCCATTAAAATACGTAAAAATAAAAAAAATAAAAATTCATTATAGGCTTACTTGTAAAGTATTGTGTGTGGGCAAGTATATAAATGTAAATTGCAAACTTTGGAAGGATATAACTTCCAAAATAATGATTTCCGAAATATTTTTTTGACACCATTGTTTTTTACTTGTAGAAATATATGTATATAAAAAAAACTTTTAATTAATTTTTTTAATTTAAATTTTTTTAAATGCTGGGTAGGTGAAAATTTTCCAATTGTCTAAGATAAAAGTAGCTGTATCATATTTTTACCTTGAGCTATTATTTTTTCATTTACCAAAATAAAGTAGATAAATAATTAACTTGAATAATTTTAATTAACAAAAAAGGAATTCAAATTATGGTTTAAAATCTAGATAGTTTAAAACATTTTACTTGTTGAGCTTTTTTTATGAATTCCATGATGTCAGTTTTTAGGAATTGTCTCATTTTTATTGGTCCTTGTTCATCCCACAGACATACAAGGTGAACTGCATAAAATAAATCTTGCCATTCATTTTGAGTTACTGGTTCTTGTTGTAAAAGTTGAATTACAATGGGTCTCATTTCTGGCCATTTTTCTTCAAACCGCACTACTGTCTTATCACTCTAAAATAATCAGTAATTTAATTTTAAAATTATTGAATTACCTTAAGTTTAATATTATATTCAAGTTATAGAAGACTTGTTTAGGAACACAGTATGCAAAGTATTAATGATATTTTCCACATTCTAAATAGGTAAGTTATTAGATCATATTATAAATACAATTGTAACTCAACATTATCATCAAATAAGTGAGTTTGGTATTTAGTAATGAAAACATAGTGGATCATAGGATCGCAGTATTAACACAGTTTTTCCAAACGAGTGGTATAAATTATGATAGCATACCAAAAATTAATAATAAACAACATAGCTTACCTTTATTTGAGACATGTTTTGAATGGAAAAAAATTCAAAATCTCTTAATTTAATTTTGTTTCTATGTCGAGCAATGTACACAACGATCTATACCGATTTAATTAATAATAAATGTTTTAGTGAATACGATAATTGTTGAACGGAAACCAGATTCGTGAGTTCATAAGAATCGTTTTACACCGCGTAAATCCATTTCGGTCGCTGAATTTTATCAAACGAAACGTACCTATAATTATACAATACCGAATTCACTCGTATACAGCATGTAACTGGAAAATGCCGAAATGGACCGCAAGTCAGACGTTAGCTAGCATTGCATATATTATAAGAGATATAGAAAGTCGAAATTATGATTTCGGGCTACACTGCCTACACTAGCGCTTCGAAGTTTAGATCCCAAACAAATGGATAGTAGCACGGAAAAAAATGTTTCACCGTCCCATGACGTCATTTATCATTGTTATCATATTCATAGATAATAGAACATTCCTGATTCGTATCACAGAATTTCCGATTTCGTATATTATTATCTATGTACATGAACATATGATACGCAAAATGCAAATATTCAACATAAATTCCAGACGATCGTAGGACAAATATACAGTTTTTAAAATTTAAAACGCTGTGTAAAATATTTAATTGTCTATTTTATTGTTATTTGTAAATAATTATATACGTCATGGTTTCAAGTATTTTGAATTACAGCAAATAAGCATGTAATAGGTTGTTCAAAATCAGTTATTTTTTGTTTCAATATCCATATACTTCTGATTTTAAATAATTTACACATTTTTGTGATTTTAACTATACATTATGATTATTCCCATGTATTTTTGATAATTGTTTTATTAATGGCAATGGTAATATAATAATAACTTATGAGGAACCTTATATTTTTATCCACAAACAAAAATATATACCTAAATAAAATAAAAAAATTAAATAGCTGTATAAGTTGCACAAAAAGTTTCAAAATATTTTTAAGTTTTCCATGTCTAGAAAACAGTAAAATACTAATATAGTAATATGAATAATATTCGGTGAAAATGTCAAGTACCTACCTGATGCCCGTATGCCCGTATACCCGTCATTTTATGTGTCACATAAGACATAATACATATTATGTCATTCACTATTCATTTTTGTGTTAGGTAGGTATAATGTTATAAAAAAAACAAAATCGATTATGTAAAAATGTTTTTTTTTGTTCTTCATGTTTTCATGAAAAAGTTTTGTAAATATGTTTCATTTAAAGTAACAACCACAAATATTACGTCTAAATAAATACATATTTGAAAAAGAGTTATTAAAATAATTTGAGAACTATCATTGAATTATCATGACTTGTACATTGACCCACAGAATTGTATTATGCATAGAATATAGAAAATGCTAATATAAACATAATATGATGAAAATGTCAAGTGTCCACATTCTACTGTTATTCGGTTTTAAATTTCAACAAAATAAGAAAATCTTATAGATAACTCGTTTTGAGTAAAATTCATTATTCCTGTTTTAAACAGATTTATTTTTCTTGTTCTCAATTAAAAGTACTGGTAATTTTTGATTTTGACCTCAAAATGGCCTAAATACCATGGATCATCGTAAAAACAAAAATCTCCTTCCTACCAGAAAATATATTGTATATTAAAATAATATAATCAAACTAGGTATGGACATCAAAGTATTTTTTCTACTTTTAGATCGTGTACACATCCAAAGAAACACTCTTTATTGTAAAATTAATTCCTTCACATAATATCTTTGCTACGCAAGACGATGGTCGACTAGACCACTCAGAAAGTCAGAATCAAAAAATTGTTTTGATTATTATTTATTTATGATATTTATGATCGGTCAAAAAGTTTGAAAATGTAACACAAATTTCAAGGTAAATTATAGTCAGTCAAAAATAATAAATTTATTATACCACGGTATAGTTATAATAATATGTGACTGATCAATCCACCTTGGTACGTACACCTTGGTACGTATCAAATCATACCATATCATATTACCATATCATATTTGTGCAAGTGCGTTTGGTCTTGGTATGTGGTATATTGTTGGTCAAGAACCGTCGCAAAGTTTATCTTACCCTTTTTCTAAAATGTATTGAATTTCGACATACAGCGTATAAAAGTAAAAAATCCTACTACCTAGTACCTACATGTAATCTGTTCAGACTATTCTGTGCTATTACCTAGATTTTTACGTTTCACATTATACACTAGACTACCTATTCAGTAATAGGTATCTTTTTAAATTATAAATTTAAAAATTAAAAATTAATTAATCAGATAAATATATATTAATATCTAAAAACATTTATTTTTATATGTAATAATAAATAATAAAAATATACAATATAAAACTAGTCAAATCTAATCTGTAACATTTTGATGATAACCGAGAATATTGCCGATCGTTTCCGAAATAAAACAACAAATCCCCGAGTTCCTGAACGTCGTACCTACAATAATAACAGCGTAATCATCCTACTTTAATACGCTTCTGCAACTTATATTAGATAACAGTAAATTTGTCTCGTAAGTATTAGTTAACATTTTTACACAGTGTTAAATTAGTTAATTAGGTAGTTATTTATAATATTGACAAAACAATCGTATGGAAACTGAACGTCGCGGAAATAACGCGTAGTTAAAATATTTTAAATGGTAGGCAACAATAATGTTATGTGAAAATTTGAAATATTTCACTTGCAAATCATGGCAAGTATTGAAATTTTATGCCTTATTTATAAATTGCTCTATCAAAATTGTATAAAACTGTTCCTGTCAATATGATAATAATTTGTCTACTATCCCAATCTCCTACATTTTCATAATGTTTAATATATTTTATTTATAATGAACCTTACTTTTTTAGATATAAAAATTAAGTTAAGAATTATCTAAATGATGGCAAGGAAACGACGTAGCACAACAGAAATAAATACAGCTGAAAATGCTTCAGTTCCAAAACGTCGTTATACTAGGTTAGTTGAAATAAATTGATACACTACTTGATTGTATATTTTCAAAATGTATATGTTTTAATTTTCAGTGCACAAAGAAATCATCTTGATGAAATGATGGTTTTTAATCATAAAAAATGTCTTTCGTGGTATCATAAATATACAAACGATGTCGGCGAACTAGGTATTTATAAAATAAAAGTACAATGCATTTTTGTAACTTTGATATTATCCATATACTTAAATTATTTTAAGGGCCTGAAGGCATGGAAAAATTTTGTATGGATATTGGGGTTGACCCAGAAGATTTAGTAATGCTTGTTTTGGCTTGGAAAATGAGTGCTAAATCAATGGGCTATTTCTCAAGTGCTGAATGGTTAAAGGGTCTTACAGAATTACAGTAAATATTTTGATTTATATATTTAAAATTGATATAATACCTATGTGATTAATAATTAATAAGATACATTTTGATCGCAGGTGTGATTCAGTTAAAAAACTTCAAAGTAAATTGGAATCTTTGAGGTTGTATTTTAATGATCCATTAGCATTCAAAAGTATATATAGATATGCATATGATTTTGCAAGAGTAAGTTTTACTTTTAGTATCATAAAATAATAATATTTGTTATAGTATTATTTCATCATTCATAGATGTGACATTTATATGATTATTGTGATAACAAAAAAAAAACAAAATTATACCTACGGTTTTTAATCTAAAGGAAATATAAGTTTTTTTATTTTTAAGGATAAAGATCAACGAAGTATGGACATAGAAACTGCAAAATTAATGCTAAATTTATTACTTGGAAAACAATGGAAACTTTACACTTTATTTGCTAAATTTATAGATCAATCCAAGTATAGAGTTATTAATAAAGACCAATGGTGCAATATATTAGAATTTTCACGATCTATCACTACAGATTTGGCAAATTATGACATAGACGGAGCATGTAAGTTTTATAAAATATTTTTACTTAAGAGGACGCCACACCCGCATGTGTTGTCTCCGTCTTACAAATGTACAACATAGCAAAAACTCTTTTGCGAGGGACAACTTTTCTCGCACCATATTTGTTGTATAACTACCAAATTTTCACAGCACTTAAAGAAGAACTTTATCTGTGCAACAGCGTGCTCTTTTTTTCAATAGCACCATCCAATCATTTTATATAAGCAAATTAAAAAA
>WHPZ01580986.1:0-13464 GCA_016617965.1 Macrosiphum rosae
AATTAAACTGGGGATTCATGTCAATAACCAGGGAATGTCTATACATTTACAACATTTACCAATTTTTAGGTAAATGACGACATTTACCACGTTTACATCATTCACCGTAACATATATATATAAATTATAATATTTTAATGTGGTATGTGTTCAAATAATTTTAATTGTGTGAGATCAATAATCCAATGTTGCTTTTGAATACAAAATATTAATATTTTGAAAGTGTTCCAAAATAATGTAGGTACAATTTTTATCCTTCTAAAATGAATTTATAAAAGAAATTAAATGAATTGATGATTGCAATAGATGATTATTAAATGTTTATGTGACTTCAAAAATTATTTTTTATAAACTTACCATTTCAGTTTTTTTGTCGAATGCCGGCATCGCAAGAGACGTTATTAAATTGTGTTTTTTTTGTCTGTTCACGTTTAAATTTTGATCCAACTCCTAAAAACATTTTAAGATATAGTATTTAGATAAAAAATATATAAGTATCTATGTACTTTTTTTTTTCGATCTCGTTCTCGTTTTGCTCTATTCTTAGGATAGAAAAATTTGTCTTTTGTTTCTTTATAACTAATCGTATCATGATACTGTTGTTGACATTCTTCTTTTTCCCATAGATAATCAGTCATTTTTGGATCCTAAAAAAAATACCAATAATTTATATTTGAACTAGTTAAAAACGGTAAATTATGATTACAGTAACATCAGCGTATAACGGCGTCCAAATAACCGGATGATGGGATTGGTGCAACACCAAGGGCCTAGCCATTACCGGTAAATAGTGTACCACTTGTTCTCGAACTTCTTCTACCGTACTTAAATGAACAAAATACCCTAAATTAAAAAAAGTTTGTCGTTTGCATTATCTATTTGTTTATGGTTTTAAATTTAATACCTACTTACATACTACAATTTTTTATAAATTCAATTCAAAATTTTCGATAATCGAAATGTAAAATATTTACCATGATTTGCACAAGCCATCCATTTCATGTCTCTTATTTCAGGCAATTCTCGACCAATTAGATACGTAAATACTCTTACTGGCATACCCATTGTACCATTCTTCCAATTATGTGTTTTAAATAGTTCATAGAAGTTTTCTGGTACACCATCAGTGACCAACATGATGGCCTGGTTACACATAGCACCCATATTTCGTTCACGGTACTAACAATAAAATCGTATTTTTAATTTTATCAAATACATGTTTACCAAAATAATAATAAAAAATAAATCATTGACTTATTGTAAATATTGAGTACCATTTCAAGTGTTTCGAACGCCATAGTTAACGCTATACTAAAATCTGAGATATTATTTGGATCGGCAATATTTTCCACACCTAATTTTAGCTCTCGGATGTTTGCAAGTGTAGCCTGAATAAGAAATAAAATATCCTTATTAAGGTTTCTTAATTAAAATAGTGTAAAAGAATATTTTTATCGGATATTAATAAATTATCACATGATAAGTTAATTAATATGTAATTATACTTAATTATCTTTAAAATACTACAATATCTCAAGATAAAATTGTTTTTTTTTGTGCAATGTGTACCTAAGTATACACCTATCTATAGTGTATTATCAAATGATGAAATTAGTATAATTAATTCATTTATTACATAAATTCAATATTTAATAATCAATTTTGACTTACAATTGTAAATAAAATCCATTTAAATATGTATTTTTTTAATTTTCGATGTTAAATAATTAATGCATACTTGTACGAGTAAATTTTTGAAGCACGGGACGACTTCATTCGTTACATTACTAAATACAAGTACATTCACGTAGTCGTTCACTGATAATGTATCCAATAATGTATTGATCACGTGCCTGGCAATGATTTTACTTTGTCCCATCATTGACCCAGAATTATCGACTAATATAAGAATATCTTTAGGACTGGCAGCTGCTTCTACGTACCAAGGACGCATTCGACAGTCGTACAAATCTTCTGTATTATCTGGTTTATCTGGCCATTCCATTGCTACAAATGAAATTGGACGAGTTATAGTAATTATCAATAATTATTTAGTTAAATTAATATATTTAAAATAAATTGAGAAATTTGAGAGTATTTTTAAACAGCGTAGTTCAAAACATTCGTAAATCGAGTATTTATTTGATACGGATGGGTATATTAATTACTAATTTCTTATAAGCACTATTATAATATATAAAAATCTTATTCGATAATGTTAAGAGGACGTGACACCCGCATCAAATTTTACACTCGGTAGATCAGGTTCAACTGCGTTAGTTTAAAATTTGAGTGAATTGACCTCCTATAACATTTAAAGGTAAGATTATTATCTGTAGACAACCTGTGCTTTTTATATTTTAATTTTAAAACGAGTTATGAGTATTTTAAGATGTATAAACAATTTACAATTTTAAAATACTCATAAGACGCTTTAAAATAAAAATATAATAATAAAACCTATGAGATTTCCTAGATAATAATTTTATCTTTAAATTGTATAATAATTCGATTCACTCTAATTTTTAAACTGACGGAGCTAAACGTGATCTGCTGAGCTTAAAGTTTGCTATTTGTTGTATTAGATTGTTTTATTTTGTTGTAATCAAAAAAAAACCGTCTGTAGAGACTTGACATTTTTACCGAATATTCATATTTATTTAACCTTTACTAAACATAACATAATTTTCAAAATATTTGGCGTTTTTTTTTTGTCATTTTTGATATTCGAGTTATTTTTTTAGCGATCAATCGAAAGCATTTCCAAAATTGGTATAAATTGTCGGTCATAATAATGATCGATATGAATTAGTTATTTACCGAATAGGTATTACGATGAAAACATATTGGTAGAATATAGGTACCTGGAAATTGTCTCATGAAACCAGTTGTACTTCCAAAATACTGCCATGACAATCTAGGATCTATTTCGTAGTTTTTTCTAAATGCTACATCCAAGTTTTCTGACCATTTGAGAGCCTTAATTACATCAGCCGCTAAATTAATGTAATAAATATTTGAAAATCATTAATAATGATTACATAAAAAAATATTTAAACGATTATTAATATTTATTTATTCTGGAACATTATTATACGTATAGGGACTACAGAGTAGGAGTATAAAATAATACTATTTACCTAATTGTAGTTCAGTGTTTGACTTACCCCGGTCATAAACATAAGTTGGTATGTGTACAGAACTATATGTAGCGTTTACAGGAGTATGGTAAAAATGAGAATTTTCTTTCAGATCATTTAATAATATGTTTGTATGTGGAGTAGCTTTCTTTGGTTTTGCATTTCTAACCTTATATTCATCACCCGGTGGTGCATCGTCGTGGGCTGAAACTGCAACTTGTTCAACGCTTTCTAAAATTCTCTACAAAATAGGTAATATTATAATATAAATTATAATATGAGTATATTACATCATGTAAAATTAATTTACATAACTTGATTATCAAAAATAAATACTGTTACTAACTTTTAAAGATTGTTGTTTTTTATCCATCATTGATTTAATGACACTCGAAATGTTTGCTACCAAAATTTGTCCATTTCTTCCTTCTAATTTGGCTTCTTTGTTATATTTCTATGAATAATAAATTAAAATTAATCAACTAGATATTCAAATATTTTTTTATAATAAAATAGTATATAGGTACTATATTTAAATAAATAAATTATTTTTCTTGAAAATATATAAATTTACTGAGAAATTAAATCGTTAATAGGTATACGTTTATCGTATATTGAATAAATGTTATTCAATGTTTTTTTTTCATGTTGGGAAAAAATATAATTTTTTTAAATGTATTATACCTACTATTATTACAATTTTTGTATTATATAACCTAAATTCCTAACCTAACGAGTATCTAAAATTTAGTTAATACTCTATTTAGATATAAATTAGGTACCTATATTGGATGATATTATATTATCTGATTTAATCTATATTTACGAAACAGTATTTAAATAAAATGGTGTACGTACCTATTTATTATTTCAAAGAATGTTATTTAAGTTCCAAAATCCGTGTTAAGTATATATAAGTATGTACCAATTTATTATTAAGTAATATATTATAATTTATAAATTTTAACCAATTACACTGATAGTTTCTTAATGAATCAGGAGCAAAAAAACTCTGGGACACTTGGCCACCTGTGGACTAGTTTGTAATGGGCTTATTCATTATAGATTTTAGTAAGATATTGCATATTATGATTTTAATAAGTATTCCACATGCTGAAAGTATAGAAAATATAACGAATAGTTTTTAAATTTTACAAATAGATAATTTAAGTAATAATTTTAATGTAAAAACTGTATATCTGTCTGGTGTCACGGCGTGTATCTATCCTGATTAAATCAGGGCGTTGCGCCTGAATCAACTAGTGCCGTAATATTAGTAAGAACCCTTAAAATCCTACAACACCCGAATCGGCCAAAACACATATAATCGACAAACCTAATGATTTTTATTCAAAACACGAATAAAATAAATTATAAAAATGTCATGTGATATGTCTTTTTTTGTAGTGGATTCGATTTTGTAGTTAAAATTGTAATAATAATTATTAACATGCTTGGAATATGTTTTAACTGTAAAATGTAAAAAACACTGTTTTTGGTCTGGCCAACTGTCAAATGACCAACCACATAGGTATACCTATTACTTATAATCATATGATGATTAAAGTTAAATCATTATAACATTTCATGATTTGAAATAATATTCTAAGAAATATTCTAAAAATTAAATACCTGTCTAAGTTCTTTTCTAAACTATTTGAAACTATTATTCCTCTGTGATAGTATATGGTCGACACACATAGTTATTTAATACCTATCTAACCCATATTAACCCAAATGATAACGGTTATTAGCAGCCAAAAGTTTATTTAAATTTATATTCCAGTGTTTGAACGACAAAATGCATCAAGCACTCAAAACTTGTAAAATGAATAAAAAATTCTGGTGCAAAATGCCGCATTGTATCCGTCTCTAGACTCTAAAAAACATTTATAATCCCTTTTGTATTAATTTAACATACCTATAGTAATTAGTATATTAGAAGTATTTAACGAGGAGCTTTAATTACAAGAAGACGAAAAATTGGACCTAATTTAAATTTGTCGTTGTTTTATTTGGCGATATAATATGTTGGTTCATTTAAAGGGATTTTTTGAGTGACTTATGTGCGTGGCACAGTGCCACCGTTGAATAATAGTAGGAGGAATTTCGAGGGCTTAATTCCTCCAGGATGTTATCAAACCCCCCTCAGAAAGTTTATTCCATCTACAACACTTTTAATAATAATAATTATAATAATAGATTTATTGTCTATTTAACATATAATTACACCTACAGAATTTATTTATGTAATTTATTTACATTTAAATACCAATACAATATAGGTACATGTTTGAGGTCAACATTTAGGCAGTAAGTTCAAGGTTGAAATCTGTTTAATTTTGATAATGTGTATACAAATTTCAAGTCCCCCATACATTCAACCAAATAACCGCCAATGGTGCGTAGTGATTAATTTAATATTTTAATCACAGCTACATGCTTGTAGATACTTTACGGAGTTTTTAGTCTGAAGGATATAATATGAATGGAGTACAATTGTGTGTTTTGTCTATAATAATCCTTGTATGTGCGGTTGAGTGGCTTTTATAACATTCTGTAGGTACATTAAATTATTTTACATTTTAAGGTTTTGAGTTACGTTCAATTATTTAAATAACCATTTTATAATATTAAAATGTCGTATGATATGGTTGACACTAATTAAATAGATACAATATATTTTGTTTATACCCTATATTATGACATCATGTTTTTAATTACCTAATTTATTGTTAATTAAATGATGAAATATTTATACTATTCAAAACTTTTTGATACATATGGCAATGATAAAACTGAAATTTTAAATGTATAGAGTGGAACCTCTTTAATTCGAATTTTTGATGAATTAACCCCAAAATTTCAATATATATACAATTATTTCTATAACTTGAATTTTTGACGACTTAATTTTTTTTTGGTCCCGACCAATTCGAGCTATCGAGATATTACTCTTGTAGTAGGTATATTGTAATTTGTAACATCGTACTATTGGTGATTTTATAATTTAAGCACATATTTACTATTTACAATTTTACAAGGAATACCAACAATGATGTTTATTTGAACATTTCGAAGCATAAAACATAAATATATTTAAATATTTGTTATTGTAAAATGAGAATAAGAACTAAATGAGTTATCGAAAACCTAATTTTAGTAGATGGTACCTACCTAGTTATAACTACTTATAATAATCATTATCATTATTTAATTCACCGTGATTCCAAACCATTTGAAGATACAATATAAAAATAATATGTATTACATTTTATAATATTATCTAATATATCTACCAACCTGTCTTTATTTTTATTAAAAATTTAAAATAGCAAAATAATAATATTTATTATTATTTTTTTTTTTTTTTTATTGATCTTTAAAGCCCGGCGACTATGGCCATTAGATGATTGTGGGGTTTTATGATTTTAGGTAGTAGGGTTTGTAATGGTAGGGTTTTTACACGTGTGTGTTGTATTTGGCAGACTTTTTGATTGGGCACCCGTAGGTATCTGCCATGCCCGGGTGGGGGATGGCGCAACTTGTTCTCCGGACACCGTGACTTGTCCGAAGAAAAATGCCGCCCGACGCCTTAGTCCGCTCGGCCACTCCGTCCCCCAATAATATTAACAAGAAGAAAGCAATATAATAAACATTTAATTATCTACCTAGGTGCCTTATACTTAACTCTATATAGTCTATATACTTCACACTTACATATATGATTACATTATCTATTCATTCTATTCATGATTACATATAGTTTGCATTTAATTAAAAACTTGTAAGGTATTTACTAATTGTATATTTGTGTAGGTACCTAAATAAAGATTTATGTACCTACATCTTCTTATCTTCCTATCAAATACAAGTTTAATTATATCATAATTACTATCTCCTGAATTTTAAATATATATCCATCATAGCCCATAGGCATAATTTATGTGTATTGTGTATTTGTGTATCATAGTTATACAGTGGTATATTTAGGTTTTTGTCTTGGAGGGGGGGATATGATTTTATCCAATAGAAACCTTAAGTTAGGACTCCGAAAATTTTTGCATATTATATACAGCCTATGGAGGGGGATTGATCCCCTTGATCCCCCCCGTAAATACGCCACAGTAGTTATACATATATGAATATACTTACACTTTGTAGTGATTTTCGATTAGTTATGTATTCTCCGCAGTTCCATAATTCAAAATATAACTTTTCAGCCCACGTTTGCAGCCTGTGGATAAATCGTATTTAAACACAATCATGAGTTATGAACCCAATAAGAGATACAAATATATTATACAGTAGGTATGCATAGGTATTACATATTATACAACTGTTATAAAATATATTATATAAGTATTCACATCATAATTTTTATTTTTGAAGATGGCTAATAAGTAATAAGTAATAAGTAGGGCTAGGATTTGTATGCAATAAAAAATAGTAAAATATGCATTTTATTTACCAAAATATGCAAAAATTATTTATTTGTTGAAAATTGAAATACATCAGTGATTGCCTGGCTATTTGTCTTAAAATAATATAATTGAGAAAAAAAAAATAATAATTTAGAATTAAAATTTATAATTCACATTCATTACGTGCGTTACATGCTACGTCGCTACGACCTCATATTTTTTAAAATTTTCGAAAATGAATGTCAAACTATTCAATCTTTTATTGCATACCTATTGTACCATAGAATTGTATTTATAAAAATAAAATTTATGTTTGAAAAAAAAACCAAGTTTTATGAAATATTCTATAAAACATGTATTTTTCGCATTCTTATAATCGAAATATGCAATAGTATTCATTGTATTCAATATATGCAATAATATGTATTTCATCCAAAATATGCAAAAACATGCAAAATAAAAATACCATAATTTATCTCATCATGAGGTGATTCGTGGACATTACTGGCAAAATCAATAATCAGAAGTCGCAAAAAAACATGCTGTTGCATATATCCTAGCCCTGGTAATAAGACATAACAGCTAACCATCAACTTATGGTTTTCTAAATCCATCAAGGTAGATTTTATTATTTAAACAATATTTTAATGTTATTATAATTTATGACTATAACTGTATAAGACCTCTATTTATAAAAATATTTGTGGCTAGTTGGATCCTAACGCGAAAAAAATATATATCTATATAATTAAATACTTATTTAAAAATGTTTTCCTCAGTGGAAACTTATTGAGGACTAATGGTCTGAGAAGTGAGAGGGCGATGGTTCTTCCCTCATCGGGACTTGGTTAATTCCTTTTCATATGTAAATATTATAGAAGTTTTAATACATTACAAAAATAAAACGTTAGAACTTAGTACTCTTGGACAAAGTTATATACCATAGGATGAAAACATGTTTTTGTGCCGAAATTACTAAATTCTACCCCCCCCACACTATTAAAAGTTTTGTCAGCACCGGTACTGGACTTAAAGCACGCATAATGTATAACATAGACTCATTATTTTTAACAAAAGGGAAACCAATTTTGGATTTTTTATGCTTGGGAGATGAAAAGTACCTACCTATAATTTTATAAATAATAACAATGTCTTACGATGTAATAAAAATACATAAATACATGATGTGGGCCGGATCCCCACGGATGTGTTATAATTATATTAGGTATATTGATTTTAGACCTGGATTTGTATATTTTACTATGTATTATGAGACATTGTAATTTTTTTTAAAAAATTATATTTAACATATTATACATCTATACAACTATACTAGGTAGCTAACAAAAAATAATATTGTCCTACTACTTCAATAACTAAGTAAGTAAATAACTAATATTGCAAATGTAGGTAAAGTTAGGTACTAGGTATAGTACATACCGCTTATAAAAAAAAAACACGTCACCAACTATTTTTTCAGATAGTTCTTACAAATTATGACTAAACATACCCTTTAGTCTTTACAATTAACTATCATTACATATTCAATAATGGCTTCAAATTTTGAGAAGGCCAATTTCAAAACTCACCCAACCCCCTTCCAATTTTCACATATGCACGACTTACATATTTTTACCGTTATAAGTACGTGGGTGGTAGGCAGGATTTAAAAATAAGAGGGGGGAAAAGCTAAGTATAAAAAATACTCAACAATTAACAATAATAATTTATTTTTATGTTGTTTCAAATCAACTAACTAAAAGTCACTAATGGGTGGCTACTTTAATTATACCTTTCATGTCATGATACTCTCATCATATAAACTTATTGTGCTAATTTGTATAGAATTTTTATGTCACATAAAATTATTAAAAAAAAACGTTAAAAAGACAGCCCGAGTGGGACGAACGCACCTTCGCCTCCCTCGTATCCGCCACTGTACGGCTAATGGGGGGAGGGCACGGCTTATACCCTCACCACGCCACTAGTGGCGGGTACATCAAATTATATATTTATATTATCTATGGCATGTTTGGGTACATTTATAATAACTATTATTATTTATTAGCTAGGTACAGCTACTTACAGGGCCGTTTTGACGGGTTCAGGATTGTCGTGTTGAAGGCATTCTCGGATCATGCAACACCCGTATAGGAACAGGGCGACCGAGACTTTGGCGGATTTCATGTTATCGTCTCTCTATAACAACGATAGGTTGGTAGGTACTATATAATATACTGGCCACGCCGACGCGTACGACAATCTGAACAATGTTATACACACAATAAATATTATAATGTTACATAATTAAATTTAATATAATAAACTCTTATAAATCGTGGGCATAACGATAATAACAATGATAAAAATATTACTTATATCGTTATGCAATGCTGTAGAGGGGCCCGAAGATTTAAAGTAAATAATAACCGATGTATAATATTATAATATAATATATATGGTTAAACCGGACGGGCGCGACCGTACGTGAGAATATAATATAACATAAACGACAATTTAACAATATGATATTATTGAATATACTATTATGTTATCGGGTTTGTTTTTATTAACGTCGGCCTAGTAATCCGCGATATCCGTCTCTCTCCGCCGCCGCCGCTGGAACACTGATGAGACCGTGCACCGTTGGCCGGCCAGCCGCGGGGACCGATCGATACGGAGGCCCCGAGGTGACTGAAATGCGGGGCGCATGGGTACAGCGCACGCACGTCCGCCGCGTCGCGTACGACTCCGATTTCGGACGGCGTCGCTTACGCCATGACGTCTGTCCGTGCACGGAGAATGACGATCGATCGAGTTTTGTTATTTTTTTTTTTGACGCGTGCACCTATCATATAATATTATGTCGTTGTTTTATGATGGCAGAAATTCACGTCGGTACGTTATGACAATATAATATAGGTAGAGGTAGTCGATAATGATAACAATAATTAGGTATATTATAATATAGAGGTGTTCGTTTTTCTATACGCATCTAAACGACTGATGAAGCGTCTCGTTATGCGTACACGTTATTATTGTTATCCAAATGCAAAAACCAAAAGTTGCCTAAAAAAAATGTATTGGCCACCATAAAAAGGTTAAAAAAATATCAAACTTATACGCACCTATTACATAAGCATATGGTAGGTACAGACACTGACTACCTATACGGTCTACGGCTGGTACTTGGTAGACTATATTACTATATAGTATACATATAATACGTTACTACGTTAGTTACCTATGTTCTATGTAGCCACGTAGGACTAGGTAGGTGGTACCTATATTAAAAATATATGTTGGTAGGTACTAATCTACATATTATGATTTTATTTTATATTTTATTTATTATAAGAATTGAATGCAGTTAGTGTAGAGGCTCAGAAATAAAAATACCTACCCACCTACGAGATAACATTTATTGATAATAATAACTACGTCAATTTTTTTTTAAATTTTTTCATTATGCTTCAATATAAATATTAAATAAAAAGTTGTAATGTTCTGATGATTGTATGATATATACATACATATATATATACATATGCATGAAAAAAAGAAGAAAAATACGATAAATCCTCCCATAGTAATAACTTCGAACTAAAAATAATAAAGTAAACAATAAACATATTACCTATAAGGCATATTATTATTATATTAAAGATAGGTACAGTTGCTATCGTTTGAAATAAGGTGACGTTAATACTAATAATACTTAATAGGTAAATTAAATTAAACGTATGATTATGAGATTTTATATTTGACTTAAGGAACTTATGCTAAATATTGCTAATAGAGGTTTGACATTTTTTTTTTGCATTTATTTTGAAATGGGACTTTTGAACAGCTGAAACAGCGTATTTTAGACCACTGTGAGCCGGGGCTTCTGAACATTTGACGACATTACTAATAAAAGTATTTTAGCTTATTTTTAAAATACGAAACAGTTTAAAAACCTTAAACCACTACTATTTGTTGACAGTTGGTACAATACTACAACAAGTGCATAGTCGAACTATAAGTTTATAATAATTATAATAATAATAATATTATGATTTATGAGCATATTAGGTATAGGTAGGTACTACCTATGTTGTATACTTCAATACTTGTATACTGTATTATAATAATTTAAAAAATCAGTTTTCTGCAGAAAAATGTTTAAAATTTAAACACTTTATCCCTTGGGTTGGTATATCGACCACTAAAAAGTTATTGCTAAAATCATTGAACTATTTTCAAAAATGTATGAAAATATTGTAGGTTTGTTGAAAGAGAGAACAGAATAATTAAAAAAATTCTTAAAGTTTATATTAAAAGTAATAACTATAATAATGCGACGATTCTAAAATTGATGAAGATGATTTTGGTTTGACTTGTATCAAATTTAATTTTTAGTATAACACTATAACCTAAAAACTATCTATGATCAATATTATGATTTAAGCCCCCCCCAAAAAAATAATCCCTTTAAGATTCTGAGTGGAGCGATGAATGTATTGATTTTACAAAGATGTGTTTTTTATTTTTGTGTTTGTGTACACGATAAATATACTTAGATTTTCAACTTCAGTATCTTATTCGATGGTTAAGTGAATATTGTTGGTGCAATGGGGAGGTCAAAATTCCCTATAGCGGGAATTTTTACGAAAAATCGATTTTGGTTTTTGGTGTAACTCTAAAAAAAATGAAATTTTCACTGGTCATTTATATTTGCATTTGCTATGAACGATAACATTTTAAAAATATTTTGATTTGTTTTGAACTGTTTAAGAACATTTTCTGTTTCCAATTTGATAAGTCTTTTTTTCTATGAATGTCAATAAAACTTTATTTGTTGTTTAAAAAAGCTTGACAATTTAATACAAGACTCCTACTATATCAATACAATGAAATTTGAAAAATATTAAAAACACAGTTTGTTATGTTTCTAATATATAAATAATAGACAAACACAATAAATAAGTAATCATATTCACTTTATTAGAACCGACAAAAAAACTTAGTATAATATTATAAACATGATCACATAACGGATAGAATGAATAATAAGGTTAGCTACACGGTTACGTAACACATAGAGAGACTGTCGCGTCTATTTGGCACAGTCTGCCAGATAGATTACATATAAAACACTACCTCCCTTTAAGTTAATAAAAAGAATAATAAAAAATAAATGAACATTACAAAATTATTTTACATAAAATACATTTTTGATATACATGTAATATATAATATAGATTAGTTAGATCTGTACCTTACAGGTAAAATGCATTTCCTTTTTATGCGAGTGGAACTAGGTTCAGTTGTTTAACTATGGTTTCTTTGTTACTATCAGTTACTTTATCCTTTACATTATTGAAGCCCTCAAATGTTTAATTTAAACTCTCATTAAAAACTTCCCACTATAATGTATTAGTAGTATCAGCCTTTTTGACTTTAAATATTTCTGGCCATTTTTAAAATGAATCAGATATAATTAGAAACATTTTATTCATAATTGGACCAGCATAGTCAATGTGAATTCTGTTAAAGAATTAATAAAACTAGAGGAAGCAGGTGTCATTAAGAAAAATGATGATCGGGGCACACCTTTAGTCCCAGTTTTAAAACCAAATGGTTCCATTAGGCTGTGAGGCGTGCGCTGATAAAACAACTAAATAAATACTCACTACCCTTTTCCTAGGATTGAGGAACTATTTGCTATAATACAAGGGGGTGGATATTTCAATGTTAGATTTCAGTAATGCTTACAATCAATTAAAAGTAGATGATAACACTAGTAAACTTTTAGCATGGAGTACACACAAGGGGACTTATGAAGTGTTGCGTATGCCATATGGCACAACCAGTAAGTTTCATCAATATCTGCTAGGGAGACAATTTATTATTAAATC
>WHPZ01580987.1:0-54112 GCA_016617965.1 Macrosiphum rosae
TCACAATTCCTGGGAACCCTCCTAGGAGGCTCAGAAGAAAATGGTGTCGAGATCTTCTCAATGAGTAACACACAATAATGAGCAAACATTATAGAAAAAAAAAATAAAAAAATAATATCAAGTAAGGGTAGTGTAACCACTGGGTGGTTTTTTTTTTTAAATATCACATATTCTTATTGTTTCTAAAAGAACAGATTGTATATACCTTATTAATAATAAAAAAAAAAAAAAATTAATACATATTATTTTTATTAAATATGAATTTTTAACAAATTTAGAATATTTATTAACAATTTTTATTCAATTTACATTGTTTTATAAAATAGATTTTTTATTAACATAGCGGGAGCCATCTTCATATACTTAAATAATATGATATTATATTTATAAATACTACGAAAACGTGTTTAAGTGTTTTCATAATAATAAATGTGCGATTCACCACGTTATATCTACCCTTGCGCCATATATTAATTATTATATAAAATTATATCAAAGTATATTCATTAAGGGGCCGTTACAGTTACGTTTGTTTTCTCTGTCTTACAAGTAGCAAATTTTACGCTCGGCAAAACACGTTTATCTCCCATTAATTTAAAAATTAGAGCGAATTGACCTCTTACACAATTTAAAGGTAAGATTATTATCTAGACAAGGCAATAGGCTTTTTATTATAATTTAATTTTAAAGCGAGTTATGGGTATTTTAAGATGTTACGCACTTGTAAGACGGAGACAACAAATGTCACTGTAACGTCCCCTTAACATAAAATATTAAATCAAATATAATATTATTTCACGCCACCACTGCCTAATGCATATAATATAGGAATACTGTGTTTCATTTATCACTTATTTATTAAGACAACCAGAGAACGGAACTTAATGTAAATAAGAAACCAAAATATTATGTACAAATTTACTTAACAAAATATATGAATATTGCAGATATGTCTTCGATTAAAACCACATTAGATAATGAATATTTCAAATTGTATAGATTGTTAGTGTGTATTAAAAGATAAATTAAATAAAAATAATTTTCAATTTGGCACTCCTTCCGTGCTGGTGCACTGGGCAGTCGCCCAGTTTGCCCATAGCTTATGCCGGCCCTATTTACTATTTAGACAATTTCTTCTTCTTTTTTCAGCTTAACGATCCTTGAAGGGCCTGAGCTGCCACAAGTAAGTCTCTCCACCCTTCTCTGTTGAGTGCTAATTCAACAGACGCATTCGCATTCACCAATTGAATGTTCTTCTTCGCAGCATCCTTCCATCTCGTTCGCGGTCTACCCAGTTGATACAAAGTCCCATTCTTTAGCTGGCCGTCACAAGGTTAGACATTGTCTGGGTGATATCTTGTCTTGTGTTTCCTAAAATGACAATGTCATCTGCGTACGCCATTTATTTACCACCTCAACTTGATGACTATGGTTTATTTATCGAATCGCCCTTTCGAGACCTAGATTGAACAGGGTTGGGGATAAAGCATCTCCTTGCCGTAGGTCCGACTTTACTTCAAAGGCCGATGATAGTTCTCCAGTAATTTCACTTTGCACTCTGTTTTGTTATTGCACAACTTTACCATGTTAACATATTTTTTCGGTATTCCGAAGTGGATCAATTATGTGTTCCATAACTCTTCCCTATTTATACTATCGTACGCCTGCTTATAGTCGACGAATATCATGTATAGGTCTTTGTCGAATTCATAGTGTTTCTCCATTACTTGTCTCGGGATAAATATTTGATCTGTAGTTGACCTTCCTTTTCTAAATCCACATTGGTATCGTCCTAAAATCTCCTCAGCGTATGGAGTTACCCGCTCTAAGAGAATTATTGATAATACCTTATAGCATGTATCTAATAAAGAAATTCCTCTATAGTTTTTTGTGTCCAGTACGTCTCCTTTTTTAAACACTAGGCATAATATCGACAAATTCCACTCCTCAGGAAGTATTTCTTTATCCCAGATAAGATTGATCATTTTCCATATTTCGTTTTTCAGAATTTCCCCACTATTTTTAAATAATTCTGTACTACATTGCTTTCTCCTGGGGCCTTATTATTCTTAAATTTATTTATACTCCCGTTGACTTCGAGTCTCGAAAGATTACTAATATATGGCTCTGCCGTGGTATATTGTATGTGGGCCGCATTAGATGGCCTGGAGGCTGTTTTATTAAGCAACATTTTATAGTAGTTTTTAAACTCTTCTGCTATATCCTTTTCATTTGTTAGTAAGTCTCCTGTCTGATTTCTTACCATCCTAATTTGTTGTTTATATCCCTGTTTGATATCTTTCCTATTGCTAAAGAATTTCTTGGAGTTGAAACTGTTATTTTCTATTTTTCCAATTTTTCTCTTTTCTTCCTGTCTTTTTTCTTTCCTGAGCATTTTGTTAGTTTCTATTTTGCTCGCTTTGTATCGTTCTAGATTTTCATCCGTTGGGTTTCTCAGCGCTATTTCCCTCAATTTATTTCTTCTATCTACAGTTTCTTTGCACTTTTCATTAAACCAGTTTTTCTTTTTGCTATTTTTTCTTACTCCTAGACAGTTTTTGCACTATTTATCACTGTCGTCTTTATTTTTTTCCTTATATGTTCTACATTCACATCATTATTTTCGTTATTTTCATTATTTAGTCTTAGCATTTCATGGTGCGTTGTATGAGCGAATTCATTCGAGACACGTTCTTCCGCAAACTTTTCAGTACAACATTTTTCTGATGGTTTTCCTTTCTTTTCTCTCCAATGTACCGATATTCTTGTTATACATTTTGCTATGACTAAATAATGATCAGAACCTGCATCGGCACCCCTATAGGTTCTGATGTTTTGTATTCATACTTTGTGTCTATTTTGAATCATTACATGATCTATTTGATTTTTTACCACTTGCAGGTTTGGGGCTACCCATGTCTGTTTATGGACATACTTTCTAGGGAGATATGTACTACTTAAGACCATTCCATTTTGTCCATTTAGACAATTTAGGTACCTATATTTAGACTTTAAAGGCCCATAGGCAGAAATCCATTAAAATTTCAGGGGGGTTAACATTAATAACATCAATGTGAGCAAGGAAGCTTCGATCCGACAAAACTAAAAAAGGAGGGTACTCAACGGATATTTGGGGAGGTTAAGCCCCCTCCCCGTTTTCCACCAATGTTTGAGCCATGATCTAATTGGAAAATTTTATAGACAAAGGAGTAAAGACAATAATAGAATTATTATGATTTATGATGCTAATACGATATTTACTTATCTACTACCAACATACATTTAAATTTCTTATCGTTATTTCTTATCATCCACGTTTGTAAATAACAGATAAGAATAATTTTTATGAAGTTAAACACGTTTTTTTTTGAGATTCAAGACATTTCAAGGAAATATTATTATATGTTTCTATATTTTAGATTTTTTTCGTTATTAGTTTTTGTTTTTAATTAAAATACCAAGTTAAACCTGATTAACTTAATACACATTTTTAAACTCAGAATTGTGATGAAGTGTCATATTTGCGAAATTAATGAACACAAATATAAATGTCCAAAATGCAGAAACGTCAAGTAGTAAGTATCAAATATAAACTTATAAATAATTCTAAAATATTTATCTTCAATTTATTTTATGTAGTTTCTTGATTTTGGGTTAGATCACTCGCTCACTCTGTAAATATCAGACAAATTGTTAGTAAAATATTTGCCGGATTTAGATAAAACAGTATTTGGTCAAAATAGATGGATTACCTATATTCCCAATATTCCCAAACCAAATACTAAAAAATAAATTATAATATATTTACGTCAGTACCACGGCTTTAGATAGAAAGCCGTGGTCAGTACTGAATTATAATAATATAATATGATATGCTAAAATATAATCAAAATTCACTAGCTCAGCTTACTGTGTTAGATATGTCAATATATCAATGTGGTATGTGTATGATATAGTAACTATAGTACTTATACTTGCTTGGAACTTTGTGCAATCCATATTTGTAAGAAATTAGTGTATTTAAAATTTTATTTGATACAAATGTGTCATACGATAATAAATAGAATTTAGATTTATTTTTATTTATTTTATTACATATTTTTGTTACCTTTTATTGTATATTTTAATATTAATGGAACAATCGATTTTCAAAAATAGTAAGACGGTATTTATTATTATTGAAAAATTCAATATTCAATAAAATGTATTCAATATTTATCTAGGTTTACCACAATTGACCAACAATTAGTATATTAAAAAATGTACTTTATGTGACACAAAGCATATCGTAAATTTGGCACCATTGGATAATTGTCCACCAGAGATCAAGAACGGTAGTAGCAAAAATAAATTAAAACATGATATAAATTAGTGGTGATATTTCCAATTTACTATGCCATTTCTAAATGTCTGTGTCATGTATTTGAATTATTGCTATTTATATACTATTTATAAACCAATCAAAAATGTTCTTATTTTCCAGTTGTTCTGTTGCATGTTACCAAAATCATCTATCAGGTGATTGTACAACAAGCAACCAAGATGTATCGGTTGAAATGTTAAAAAATGTACAGCTGTATCCAACTGAAGACACAATCCCATCCGAAAAATTAAATTTACTTTGTATGTATGAATTAACTTCCCTACTATTTATCTAATTATTAATATTTAGGGCTTAACCATTTAAGAATTAACAAAACTTTAATTTAGGTGTACCTAATTGAAAATTTTCTAAATTCCTTCTATTTTACAGTTAAATTTAAGCTATGTATTTCTATACATAAAGTCATGATAGTATACTCATTTTTTCTTTCAATTTAATTATTATTTACAATTTTCTATAGAAAATTATTGTAATTTTTTAGGTCTCTGATTTGTTTATTTGTTTAAGAAACTTTATTCAAAATATTTAAATGTGACTTGATTATATGTTTAAGATAATCAAAATAATTAAAGGTTACCCTTATACAATGAACTAACTAATTTATTAACTATATAAATTAAATAACTTACCAATTTTGCCATTGACATTTTATTTATTGCTTTTTTGTGTTTAGGTTATGACAATCGTCTAAAAGAATTAGTTTCTGATTCTTTTTTACAAAAACTATTGGAAAAAATAGACAACAGTACTAATCCTAATGAAGAATTGGAAAAAGCTATGATTGAACCAATATTTGAAGAATTTGCTAGAAGATGTTTGGAAATTGTAAGAGATGAAAAAGTAAATTGAAGTTTAAACTTAAATAATCAATAAATCATTGGAAAATTATAACAACTGAAATGTTAATAGTTTTAAGAACATATTTTGTTTAATTAATTAATAATTTTACTACAAAGAAAAAACTGACTGAAACTGTAATTATTTTAATAATATAAGATAAAATTTTGAAATGTAATAATTGTATTCAATTTATATTATAAGTTGAGTTTAGCCTAACCATTGCTCATCGTCTCATCTGAGCACCATAAAAGAATAAAAAAACACACCTTAAATGTGCATCTCCTCTTGATCAAAACATTAATATTCAACGAACACACTGAATTAAATATCAAACTATTCATTTATGGATTTTTTATTAAGGCTATGTGGACTTATGCAGTGGCGTATTTAAAGGTGGGAAAGCAAAACTATTTTAAGGGCGGCAAATTTTTAGGAAGCTTTTTTTGAAAACAGATTTATAATGATTTAGGTAAATCAAGGTCAACAAAACATTCTATTAATATCTTAATATAAACAAAGCTGTTCTGTGCAATCAATCTCTACATCTTATAATATGCGGCCCTATCAATGTCTTTTTCAGGAAATATTATTTTTTAATATGTTAACTCTTATAAAAATAAATAAAAAATAAATTAATATATTTAACAGTTTGCTTTGATTATTTTGTTATTTGTTGCTTCTGAGAGTATTTACCATACCTGCATGATACTATTGCCATTATATTATCACATGACACATGCGTTGTAAGTGTTTTTATGGGTGAGAAAAATTGCCACTTTAAAAAAACCGTTGGAGAAAAGGCCATTAAAAAAAAATGTGTGCCAAGGGCAGCATAATCCTAAATGGATGGCAAGAAATCCAATCTCAAACAAATTCAAATTTTTCAAAACAAAATCCTATGCACTATCACTGATGTTCCACCATATATTTCCAATTTTAATTTGCACACAGACTTACAAACTAAAACTGTTCATGCAGTCATACAAAAGCAATAACATCCTACAAATCATTTAACGATAGACTCCTTTCTCATCCCAAACCTCTAATATAAATTCTGGAAATAAACATCAACGACTGAAAAGGAACTGGTGTAGACTGTAGAGATGTTCTTAATCAGTGGCGTTCTCAGGGGGGGGGTCTAACGGGCTGAAGCCCCCCCCCCCCCATTGTCCATATTATTATTACTTTAAAAAAAATATATTTATCAAGTTTCAACTGTCAATACTATAGTAAGCAAGCTGTCAATTTCATGCATGTTTTACCAGAATAATTTTGAAAAAACATTGTATTTGCATACCAATTTTCATACATTATCTGTAATTTTTCGGTAAAAGTACCTATGAACTACTTGCATGAAAGACCTTGTATTAAATGGTCAAGCCTAAGCTATACAGTATACACATTTAATATTTTATAAGTTTTGTACTACAAATTAACTGTGGTTTCGACAAAATTTGAACTTTAAATACTTATAAAAAATAACCATGATGCCTATATATTGTTAATATTTTAGCTATAATAAAAACTTACATATTACATTTTTAAGCTTTTTGACCGGATAAATAATTTTTTATTGACATTTATAGAAAAAAAAAAAATTTAATTAATCAAATACAATCCAAGTGAGGATGGTATAACCAAGCTGGTTACCAAACTATTTTAATAAATTTTCATTGTTTTACTCCAATTATTCTAAAAAGCACTGAGCATTTTCAATTTTTACCTCCTAAAAGTACCAACTAGATCCAATTTGCTTCCAAAAACATACATCGAACCTTATGATCAGAGCATTTTTTTCTACCAGAAAAGTTGAAAAGCTACAAACATTTTAAAATACCTCAAATAAACGTCTGAAATTATTAGACTGGACAGAATAAAAATAAAATTGTAACTAATTTGCAAGCTCTCCCCCCACTATTGAAAAATCCTGCGTACTCCACTGTTCTTATGAATAATTAAAAACAGAAAAAATACAAAATGGTACTATCGATGGCTGGGTAGCTCTTTCTTCATGTTTTGATGTAAATAATTTTGTACTACAATATAATTCTATTGGATATCTAAAAGAAAAAATGTTATTTGTGGTCTTTCATCACTTGAATTTCCATTAAAGATACACTTTATATTATCAGATTATCTATAAATCATTATTTTGAAGACATAATCTTTAAAGCGCTATCTCATTCATTTATATTTTTAGTTGACTATTTTTAATTTTGACATATATATTGTGTATGTCTTATAGGTCATTCTATTATTTTGTGAAACATAGAAAGCGTTTCTGTGACGTCATCGTGTTGAAGGCTGAGAGCCAAAAATATTATTTTATTTTTCTGATCGATTACACATTAGAGCTGCCATGACAACAAATAATAACTAAGATGAAATAAATGTTATAAAGTTCTAGGTTTCACCTAGCAACCTATGTTAGTTTAATTAGGTTACCACAGCAACTTCATTATATTTTTTTAGATTCTGAGCGTAGCACGATGAATGTATTAAATTTACAAGACATAAACATGTACCGATGTATCACATGCAGTGTTTTTGTTTCTAATCTTTCTATTTCCCAAAATATTAACAAACAAATTATTTATATTATTTGCTAGATTATGTCCTTCTATAAGCAATGTGGTATCTTCTTGGGTTTGGTTTAGGTCTTAATAAATTCAAAATCAGAATAGCATTTGACATCTGCATTAACAAATGCACCTATGTTAAAATTACAAATGATAAATGATGAATATTTTTTCATACTTGTAGAAACGAACATAAAAATGTTAGAATGATGACTGGATCCAAAAACTTTTCCTCAAGTTTTTTCACTTCACCAAAACAACCCATATGACAATTATTTATTTTAACATACTGTTTAAGGTTCCGCTGATCTTTATAACATGATTCTGGTATTGGTAATTGTTTTGATTTGTAACTATTCCCACCATGTAATCCGCAACATGATAACTAAAAAAAAGATTATAACTTATACAGAATATAATAAATAATATAATATATGAACAAAACTTTTGAACCTATCAACACTTACATATAGCTAATGTTGCAAAAGTTGCTTAGTTGGTTTTATGAATAACTATGCTTAGCCACTGCCTAATAATATTTAATAAAAGGGCTGCTTTCATATACATTTTAACTTTTAAGGGAAACCCGCTTCACAACTAAATATAAATAAAAAAATAGTAACTATTTTATTTTAATTTTTTAATTTTTTTGTTCAATGTTTCTACATCATCAACTAGTATTAGCTTGGAAAAAAAATATTAGATACATATTTAAATAATACAATAGTATCCTTAAATTAATCTAAACATATCAATAAGTTTTAGAAATGTGATAATCTTGTTGGTGTTTTCTTGAATCGGGCTGAGGGCTTTGAAGAGGTGAGCAGGATGTCAGGCATTTCTAGGCTTTTTTTTGGTATCTCTATGGTTTTGACAGTAGATAAACTGTTTTATATTAAACAAAAAAAAATGTTTACGCAGTTTTTAAAAATGTTAAAATCCTATTTTAATACATTTATTGAATTTATAAATGCATTTTTTCAAATTTAATAAAAAAAAGACCCCACAAGTCTTTATACTCGCATTTTTCTGAACACAACTTCTACCTCTGCCTTTGGATGTGAAGCACTTACTCTCTAAAAAGAATCTATTCTTTTTAAAATCCATAAACTACGGACATTTTTTATGCAGGAGAATAAACACACCAGTGGCGTGCCCAGGATTTTCAATTTTGGGGGGGAGCCCGAGAGGGATGCTATAAGTAATAAGAGTTGGTATTTTAGAGTAGGTACCTACTTAAAAGTTTAAAAATACGCGCTATAATATTATTTTAAATGTCGCTGGATATATGCAATAAGAACAATAAAATATTCAAAAATTGGAATTTTAAAACAAAGTTAAGCACAAGAAGACAAAGAATAACCACAACACTCTCAACACTCACACAACTAGTATAGTAGGTTGTAACTTGTAGGTACTAGATACGACTGTAAGAGTACAACTAGTCCACTGTACCTATTAATATGGATTATATACATTTTACCTATATATATAATCGCAGCCGAAAGTGACGTAAAAGGCGCCCATAAAAATCAGCAGATAACAAAAGTTTAAAATTAAAACCGAAATGATGCGTCAGCGCGTCCGTGTAGTCAGTATATTTTACGTAATCTGAATAGGTATTTACTTTTAAAATTATTCAACAATCAAAAGCACGTTTATTAAAAGGTTATTTCATAAAATATAACCAATTTTAATTAAAATGGGTCAAAATACAAAACGTATCTCAAAGAGTCCAGAAATAGCAAATCCAAACAAATTCAAAATAGGTATGCAAAATAAAATATTTAATTTCAATTAGAATTATGCTAATGCTACAAAATCCTTGGTAATAATACATTTAAATTGATTGTGGTGCTAATACCAAAACTACAAATAAGTGGATTTATTGGACGATTGGTGGGGCATAACCCCCACTCACTAGGCACACCACTAATATATATTAACATCAGTTCAAAAAGGTGCTCTGCTGTACAGTAGTTGTTTATGTAATTTTGTCCAAAATTGAACTTCAAATGACTATACAAATAAACTGTGCTTGTGTATTTTTTAGATATTTTGGTAACAGATTAACTACTTACATGGAATTTTTTTTTAAATTTTCAATCCTTAGATATAAAAGTTGAACATTTTATAAATTTTTAACTACAAAATAATCATTCAGTTTTAAATTTGATAAATTTTGTCTAAATTCGATCTTTAAATGCTTATAAAAAAAAATTGTGCCTATGTATTTTAAATATTTTTCAACTAATATTTTAACAATATATCAGGAGCCTTGTATTAAATTTTTACACTTTTTGGCCCAACAAATAAAACTTTATTGATATTTATAGAAAAAAAAAAAAATTGAAAACTGACAATGCCCGTAAACAACTCAAAAAGATTTTGAAATTTTTATCAAGTATAAGAATTGATAATATAAACATTCAGTGAAATTTTCATGTATCTACAGTTATTCGTTGTTGAAGTACAACAAAATAAGAAAATCATTACATGAGAAAACGAGTGAATAACAAATTTTGTAAAAATATAAATTTAAAATGCTCATAAAAATTTAATTTGACTTTCTTATGAACATTTTTATTTTGATAAAGGTAGATAATCTTATAAGGAATCTTGTATTACATTTTAAAACCTAAGATTTAAAAAGAAAAATTTTTACGAATTCTTAACTCAAAATAATTTGCTAAATTTCATGATTTTTCCATATTTTGTCAATTTTTGAACTTAAAATGCTTATAAAAAAAAAACTGTGACTAAGGATTTTTTATATTTTTCATCTGTCTTTGAAACAATATACTAGGAGCCTTCTATTAAATTTTCAAGCTTTTTAAATAAAATTTTATTGATATTTTTTAAAAAAAAATGGAAAATGAAAATGTTCCTTAACAGTTCAAAACAAATCATAATATTTTGAAAATTTTATCGTGTATAGAAAATATAGACAACCAGTGAAAATGTCATGTATCTACGGTCATTTGTTTTAAAATTACACCAACAACCAAAATTGATTTTTTCGAAAACATATTTTGTGTAAAAATTCCCGGTATTCCTTAATTTTTCTTTTGTTTTTCACGGCGCTTTTAAAAACTACGGGCCCCCCAAAGTACCAACTAGTTCATTTTCCTATCATAAAAGATACTGTTAAAGAAAATCCAAGCACTTTTAATGTCCTAAAAGGTGATGACAGACACAAAAAAAAAATAAAAATAAAACACATCATTGTAAAATCAATATATTCATCGTTCCACTCAGAATCTAAAAAATATTATATAGTAAAACGTAATATTTATACGTACCTATATAATTCATAAAATTTAGTAGCCATAGGGGAAGACTGTTGAGGTAGGATCATCACAACAGTAAAACTCAGAAATGAATACTCAGTATGAAACTTCCATATTACAAACTTCCAATTAACAAATTTTTCTGTTTAACGAAATATTTTTAAGAATCGAATTAGAACCATATATTTTATTTTATTATATCTAACACAATTCTCTATAATACGATTTTTTTTTTTGGTGCCCACAAGGCTTCGTAATATAGATATTTAACTGTAATATATTATGTATAACTAATTAGTCTGTCAATTTTAAAGAGGATATTAAAAAATCAAGGGCCTGTTTTATTTAAAAATATGTCTTGTGAATATAATATTTTAAAAAAATATTTAAAATTTTTATATTTTAAGATAATATGAATAGGTACAAATACTACAATTAATGTACAACACTATTTAAGGAATTTACTCGTGCAGTCGTACAAATAAAGTACTTAAATTAAATTTATCACAAAATTAAAGTATCTATAAGTATCTATAATATAGATTATAATATTATAAAAATGACCACCTACAACAAGAATTTCTCGAAAAATGTTGGTGCATCAATGGCATAGAGTAATACAGTAGATGCCGCTTATAAGACTCACGGATATAAGGTTCAGTCGCTTATTAGACTCAAAATCGTCTGGAACGGTCCGGACGTATCCAAATACATTAAAAAAAAAATCGGTTATAAGACTCAACACTTCGGTTATAAGACTCCAATTTCGTAAAATAAATAGTAGAAAATAAACTTTTTTGGTTATAATTTAGAAATAAATTGGTATTGAAAAATTAAATGATATTCGTGTTGATTATTTCTAGTTTCTGGTGGTACCTTATAACGTATAATAAAAATAAATAATAAATACATTATAATATGTACATACATCCTTTATAATTTTTAAAATATTTTTATATGTAATATTTACCTATTATAATTTTAGTTTTTTTTTTTTATCAGGATTATTAAATTTATTCAATAATAAAGTATCTAATATGTAATATGTGTTAAAGTATTAAAATCAAAGCAAAATATGTAGTAAAATAAAATTTATAAATACGTAATTAATTTTTTTTTTTCCACTTCGTCTATAAGATTCATTCGGTTATAAGACTCACTTTGTGCTGGTCCCAAAGTTAATCTTATAAGCGGCGTCTACTGTACTACTATAGGTATTGTGATCAATGGTGCATCAATGTGATAATGATTAAATTACTTGTGCTTAGTACCTACACATGCATAAACATCGACTATAAATACTATACTATTTATTTTATAGTATTTATAAACTTATAATCAATGGTATAAATAATAATAATAATTAAAATTAATTTCTACAACAGTTCAATATTTGATATAAAACTAGTAAGTACCTATTGCACATTTTAATGAACCATTTTTTTTTTTTTTTGGTAATTCGAGTGAATAATGAATTATCATAAAAAAAATGTAATAGCGTTTCTCTGATACATTTATTTATAGGCCACATTATTTAAGTCAAAAGGCAAAAGCCAACTAACTTTATAGTCTATACAACAGTTTATTGCATACCCCAATAACTACTACATGCCTATACTTTATAGTTTTACATTCATTTATATAAGGTTAATTGAGTGTAAATTGTAGATCATTAAAAATAAGCTGTATACTAATTTACATTAATTAAAGACTGAGCGTTCACATTACGTTTTACTAGTTTTTTTTATAGGAAAATAAAAATAAAAATGTTGAATACATGTATAGTGTATACCTACCTAGTAGGTAGATAATTGTGGTCTTATATTCAATAACCTACACAAATTGTTTTTGTTTTTTTTTCTATTTATTAATAATTAATACATATGTATCATGTAGGAACTGTGACTTAGTGTAGAAAAATTCCGAATTCCGAGTTCGAATTTTTACTTTTTAGTTGTCGTACCTAATTGGTAAATGTATGTATTAATACCTATTACAGAGATTAAAATTATAATACACCTTGTTTAAGTGCAATAGAACTTAGAAGTATAGAATTTATGAGAAAATAAGAAGAGATTTTTTTTTCTCGTTGAATAAAACAACGATAGGTACCTAATGTAATATTTATAATAATAAATAATTAGTCACTAGTCAGTACTCAGTGGTACTTAATGCTTAGTGCATTGCTCCAGCGCCCACGAAATGTTTCTTACATTTGGGGGGCCCGAATCGGGTTGAACACACACGTGTTACTAGTTTACAATACATACTACATGTCTGATAAACGTAAATTGAACTACATAATTTTGAGTGAAACCAACAACAACAACTCTAAATTGTATATTACTACAATGCAATATGCGTAATTTATGGTATGTTTATTGGTATGTGCCTACATTTTCTGAACTGAAAAAAATAACGATTTCCAAATAAAGTCATTACAATTTTACAGTCATGACATCAATACGGTTATATGATATACGGGTATTTTTAGTTCTCGTTTTTTTTTTCGTAGCGTTTATAATTGTACATCGGAAACAATACGAAAACATCCAAATACCTATTGAGGCAAAATAATTAATTTCAATTTTGAATATTTGTTTATAATTTTTTTGACTTGGGAGCTCCCGAGGCAGTAGTCCTAAGTATTGAGAAAACCGAATGAGGATGAGAACACGATTGGCAAATGGCAATAATCACAGCGGTTAACACAATACTGGCAAGTCAATGATGAATCTCACGCAGCAATATTGTGGGGACGGCCCAGTCATTTTTTGAGAAGTCTCTTCTCAAAGTTTTGAAGCTTTATAGCTATATAGCTAGGTATGTGTATCTAATAATAAGTAATAATATTATTCTGTGATGATAATATCAATTTAAGTCCAGGCCTTGGCCTGACGTGTTGGCGACATGAATAAATGAATAATATTAGAGAATTTTAAATGGACACCTTTTTTCAATTTTTTCCCTCCATAATACGTGTACTAGCTTGCTGATTTCATATGCTTGAAACAATGTGAGGAAACTTATTCAAAAGTCACGGCAAATCAAAGTTGTCGATATTACAATGCAGCTTGTATACACACTTATCATTTTTACGTTAAAAATATAAAAACTTTTGTTCTAATATACTTTTAAAAATTACAGGGGGTCCAGGGCTCTGGACCCCCCTCCCAGTTACGGCCTTGCAAATCGAGGGATATTTCGGTTTCAATTATCCGAGATTCGGAGCGAGTGACCCTGCTGGGTCTATGTAATACATTTGCTGTTTATACCGTAGGTAGTATGACTACCTGATATGCAGTGGCATAGGCGCGCGAAGCCGAGGGGGGGATAAGGGGCTATATCCCCCCCTATTGACTGTGTTTACCTTAGAATTGTATCAAGATTAATAAAAAAATAAAAGACATATTATTGTATTTGTATACTTAGCACCCTCCCCCTACAAAATTCCTGGCTACGCCACTGCTGATATGCTGTTGCATATTGTTCGCCATCCGACGCTTATGATCGTATTTTGAAAAATGGGAAAAAAGTGCACATTTACTGAGCATGAGGCCATGAGGGTAATGAGGATTTAAGGTTTAAGCCGTATTCTGTAGTCGCGGTAAACTTTGAGTTGCCATAAGTTTTGAAAAGTAAGTTTAAGTAAATTTTTTCAAACATTTGAATTCAGCATACTAAAATATATATTTTGGGTGGAGAAAAATTTAAAAAAATGGTGTTCGGCAAAGTTAAATCTTTATATTAGCTAATATTATATAGGTACCTTTACAATAATTATTATAGGTTTCAGTGAAAGCTGTCATAGTGGCATAGCCAATCATAGGAGCTGATTGGAGAGAGATTTCAGCCCAGGAAAATACAATTGTATACCTATCCACAGTGACGGAACTAGGGGGCGTAAAATTTTAGTGTTCGTAATTTTTCTTTGGGTCTTTATTTAATGCTTGGTGATAGAAGTTAAGAAAACATTTTTATTTCACATAATTTGTTTATGATATTGTGGTGATGGTCACGTTCGAAGGAATGAAAAACAAACAAAAAAGGTGCTCTGCTGTACAGTAGGTTACAAGTGGGTCACTGTATAATGGACAGTATTAAATTATAATTCAATGATATAATATCATTGTATAAGAAAAACGATTCTGACCGGAGACAGTATGTCAGTCTAGGTATATAAGACATATTATATACTAATCTATCGTATTAAAAAAAATTTACCTAAAATAGGTACCTATAATAAAATACAAATTAATCATATCACAATATCCATTAGGTACTCAAAGTACCAACTAGATTCACTTTCCTATCAGAAAAGCTACTGTTGAAGAAAATCCAAGCACTTCTACTGTCCTAAAACGTGATGACAGACACAAAAAAAAATAAAAAAAAAAAAAAAACACGCATCATTGTAAAATCAATACATTCATCGTTTCACTCAGAATTTAAAATGCACTCGTGATTTATGATTTATTGTCACGTAGTAACTTGCTTACTACAATTTTATTGGCATAAAATACCGTTTTTAAATAGTTATTTGAAGAAGCGGCTAACCAGGAAAACTTCCGAACATTTTTATTTCTTTAGATGTTTTAAATGTTTTTATAAATCAGCTGTATTCTTTAATATAATATTATGGACCACAGCTGTAGATAGTAGCATACTATTGATTAAACATAGTGAACATATCCAGATATCATCCAGATATCCTACAATCCTAACAATAATAAATATAACAAATTGGCGGTACACATGTGAACATCCAAAGGAAACGCGGGCCGCGTGTTTGACATCACTGCAGTCCTACATGATGGAATTTATGATAATTCATTTAATATAAGTAATAAATATATTTATTCAGCCATTCAGGTATAAATAAGTTGATATGTATTACTAAGGGATGGTAATAGGGAAATTAAAAAACATCCAATCATATCCAAAAAATGTTAAATGATCTTCAGGCCCAGCTAATTACCTACATTATTATAATATCTTAAATAGTATATTATATTAAACCGTGTATAATAATTAATAATATCAATGATCTAAACTCCAAAGTCACGATTTATGATTATAAAGCTGAACCTTCCTTAGAATCGTGCATTCGTGCCACGGTCCACGGTTTAAGATGGAAACCGTGATTTGTGCCCAAGTCGCAATCTTTTTCTGAAAATGTTATCTTTGTTGTTTTACTGTTTTCTCTCTCCCACAATAATATTGTTCTGTGCTATAAATGGTTTCGTGTATTGTTCGAATGTTCCATGATAAAATAACTGTTATTCTATCATGACGTATAGTTTGTTCTATGGTATGGTTCCATCACAGAATTCGGTTCCATGAAAAACCGTACGCGGTATCTGATAAGCGTCGAGCCATATGTTCGCAAGGTCGAGGTTGTTTTTTTTTCGCGCATTCCTCATCGATGAGGCGTGTTTTCGTGGAAATATGCTGCAGTACGTACGTCTGCGTCTGTGAAACGCTAAAAGTCTAAATTGACAACGGTCTACGAATAATTACGATTCTGCCGTTTCGTTTCTCGATGCCGTCAGTTTATCATCCGCTGCACTCGATCGCAACGTTGACGCTTGCAGTGTCCGCGCCGCAGACCGCAGTGTCCGATTGATGTCGAAACCAGTCGGCCGTAGACTACGGTGGTACGCGTATGTTAGTGTCCGTTTCGGTTTGATATTTATTTCGGATTTTTTTCCGTATTTGTCGCAGACGTATGTTGTTCCCGCCACACAATGTTGCACGTAAACTCAATGATAGTATGTAACGCACATATTTTGTATTTTACACTTTAAAACCGTTGTAATAATAATAATATATTCATATACCGATACATTGTTAACGATACGTGTTTGGGCGGCCACGTTTCCAGCCTAGGTTATTCCACCGTAGGGGGGTATTGTAGGATTGTCGAACCATATCGCTATGGATGACGGTAGTGCGGATCAAAAGGCCAACGATGTGCAGTCTGATCTCAAACAAAATTGTGTGGAAAATGTAAATTCCATACAGCCACCTTCAAGTGATAATTGTGTAGCCAAAAAGACGTCATTTGAAATCACTAGTATCACAGAACCAAATAACGATGACAATGATGAAGATTCACCAGACACTGACTCACATGTTCACGATCACAGAACAGTAGATAACAGGCATGAAGCTGAATTGCAAAATTATGCCGAGAACATGGTTGTGTACAATACGTCTAATGATCTAGGCAGTTCTGCACCAGTCATACCGACTAGCTCACAATATGGTCTGGCTATTGTTGACAATTCAGATGGTGGCCATTCTTTAGGTTCCATAAAGAATGAAGATATGCATGGCATCGATGCTAATTCACAAAAGAATGAGTGCGATTTAAATGGTCTTCAAAACAAAAATAGAAATGAGAGGTTCAAAGTGGTGAAAATTGAAAGTACAGAACCATTTAAACGCGGTCGTTGGGTGTGTATGGACTTTTTAGATCATTCAATGAATCAACAACAATCAGGTAACAATAAAATAATCATGGTAAATGGTGATAACAAGGCTTATTCTCAGGCAAATGACTTGGATACAACTGAGCCATTGGACAATGGCCATCATGAAAGTTCCGAGTTCAGAGTTTGTACTAATAATGTCAGTACTTACACCAGTAATTGTAATAACTCTGATAATTATAAAAATCCAACTTCTACTTATAATATTGTATCATCTGGTGTAACTACTCCTATCCATAGTGCTTGTGTATCTCCTGGTCAAAGTTTACAGACTAATATGCAAGTTCCAGTTTTAACGAGTCAGCCAATTTCAACTTCTGTGCAAGCACCACAGCCACAAAGTCTTACCCAAGTTCAATTACCAACCCAGCATAATAATATTAATCAGAATTGTCTACCACATTCCAGCTTACAGTCTCAGCAGATACAACAAGTGATTGCAAATGCCGGAGTAATGCAATCTCAGTTACAACAAACTCAACCAGTTATCAATGTTATGCAAAATCAAAACCCATCAATACAACCACAGTCTATTCAACATATAAATTCTGTAGAACAGAATGTCACTCAAACAATGCCACAACAATATCAACCTATGTCACAGGCAAATTTACAACAACAAATTATGCAGCATAACATACCAGCACAATTTCAAAAATCATTTGTTCAACAGAATCAATCCGTTTTACCTAACTGTGCACCTATACAGCAATCAGTAAATCAAATGATTAATCAACAAGTTCCTCAATATTACAACTCCCCTCCAGTCCAGTCTCAAAATGTTACTTCTGAATCTTCAACTACGGTGTCTATGTCCAACCAACATATTGGCCAACAGCAATTTCAGTCAATACCTATTCAAAATCACGTACAACTTCAACAGAACCAACAACAATTGCCACCCCCCGTGCAACAAATGCAACAACAGCCTAGTCCTCAGCAAAATATGGTACAACAAAATCAAATGCAATCTCAAATGGTCCAACAAAATCAGCAATTGTCTCATCAACCAACCATTTCTCAGCCTAGTCAACCTCAACAAACCCAGTCTGTTCCTCAACAGAGTCAACAAATGTCTCAGCAACATATCCAGCAGCCTCAACAAACACCACAACCCCAACAGACACACGTCCAGCAAGTATCTTCTTCACAGCAACAGCAACAACAACAAGCCCCTCAACAAATGCAACAAGTTGGACAACAACTACAAGGACCACAAGGTTCACAAATCCAGCAGCAATTGCCTCAGCAAACTCATCATATCAACCAACTTACTCAAATTACCAATCAACCGCAACAAATGCCCCAGTCAAATCAAATGCAACAAATAGCTCAGCAAAGTCAGCAAATTTCACATCAACCCCAACAAATTACACTACAGAGCCAACAGATACCCCTACAGACTCAATTACAGCATTCTAAACAAATGCAAACAACTCAAATTCAGCCTCAGTCTCAACAGATTCCTCAACAACAGCAGATTCCTCAACAACAACAGATTAGTCAGAGTCAAATGATACATCAAAATAATCAACAAATAAATCATACAGGGCAAATGATTCCTCAGCAAACTCTAAATCAAGGACAACAGTTAAATCAACAAAACCAACAAGTTCAACAGCAACAGCAACAACAACCTCAACAACAAATACAGCAACAATTAGCCCAAACTAGCCAACCTAGTCAACCAATGTCTCAACAAATTCTACAACCAAATCAAAGTATGCCTCAACAAAGTCAAGTTCTAACTCAGCAGTTGGGAATAAGTCAGCCAAATTCCCAAATGTCTGTATCTCAATCTCAGAACCAACAAGTAATTCAACCACAACAGCCACAACACATGCAACAAGCTGGTCAGCAATATCAACAACCTCAACAAATGATGCAATCTCAGCCACAGCAATTGCCAATGCAAAATAATCAACCCATCATGCATCAGCCAAGTTATTCACAGGCACAAAGTTTGAATGCTATGCAACTGAATCAAGCCGTAATGCAAATTCCGACTAACACTGTTACGTCTACTCAAATGCATATACAGCAACAACAGCCAGTGGGTCAATCTAATATGATGCAGCAACCTCAAATTTCCGTTATCCCGCAAAATAACATACAACCAATTCCTATGTCCCAACAACAAATGACATATTCACTACAACAACATGTGCCTATTAACCCAAACTATGCTAACAGTATGCAAAATTGTTACATTCCTTCCCAACAACAAATGGCTCCATACAAACCTTCAATGAAAACTGTAGAAACTGTCAAAAAAAAAGAAGACAATAACACTGAAGATGTTGATAATGGAACCACTAATAACGCAACTACCACTGTAGCAATCGATAACAAAATTGAACAAGCTATGGATTTGGTCAAAAGCCATCTTATGTATGCTGTGCGTGAAGAAGTAGAAGTATTAAAAGAGAAGATTGCAGAGCTAATGGATAAAGTTGGACTACTAGAAACAGAAAACTCAAATCTTAGGATGCTTGTACCACCAGAAATGTTAGAACAATACAACCGTGAAAAACAAAAATCTACAAATGGTCAGTCTACTCATAATCAATAGGCTTAAGCTTAAACTATTTGGTAAACCATGAAATACTAATATGTTAGGCCAAATATATAAAAAAAAACAGTGATGTGTACAGATTGTTATCTTTATTAGTTTGATTTGTACAATGTAATATTAGTAAAGACTTTGAGTTTAATCATTTTATTTTAATAGCTAACTGTGTAGCTAGGTATGTACTTTTATATTTTTTTGAGTATGATAATATTTCAAATAAATAAGGCCCAAGTTAAAAATATTCAAATGTTGAGTATTTTAGATTACGAATCAGAAGGACACTGTTATATTATATTTTGTTCATTTATACTTTTCATAAAATAATGATGATTTGTTTTTCAATGTGTTTATTTTTTAAGACTGTATAATTAAAAAATAATTCAAAATTTAAGTCAAAATACTGATTATTTTTTTTTAGTTATGGTATACGACTTAACGAGGTACATTATGTCCTTGCTTTGTGATGTGCAATTGTTTGCGAATTTAAATGTAAACTTTACTTTAAGATTGGAACTGACTGAATAAAAAAAATATTGGTTAAATTTTTAATGATAATTTTTTTAGGTGTGCTGAAAAATAATGATAATTAGTAACATACACTCCAACTGATTATTTTGTATAATACCCAGTGTAATATAAAAGCTCGTATAAAAGACATTTTTTGATTGTATATTAGAATAAAATATAATTTATCCAATAAAATTATTATACTAACAAGCAACACTTAGTTAAATACAAAAATTAAATTAAATTCTGCATGATAAACATATCATTGTGACATTTGTTAGTATTAGCCTGAGTATAAAAATATGTATGTGTATAGGTACTCTCTTATTAGAGACATGTATGAGAATAAATATATTTTATAAAGAATACAATTAATAAGAGAGTAAAATACAATATATTATAGTATAATACACTTTCTTGGAAATGGCTATAACCATTAACCAGATTTGTTATCATAATCTCTATCATAAGATATTTTTACTAAATTTAAATAGTCGGTATACCTATTTCTATTACACGAACACGCTGGCATCTAATCACAATTGTAGTCAATAACAACATTGTTGCAGTCAACATATTAACTTGTTGATAATTTTTAGTCTTATAAGTTACAATTTAAATTGCCTTCATATCTCTAAATTGCTCATGTTTATGGTTTTCTGAGTCACTAGCAGTGTTATATTAAAAATAATATACTCAAATTTTAAACTATTACATTTTTCATACAGGTAGACATGTAGTATAAAAAATATATTCTATAGTTAATTATAAATTGTTGTATTAAATACTCAAATATTCTTCTAATTCAAGACCACTTATACTTTTCAAAATGTATTTTAATTATTTAAGTAAACTCTTACTTAATCATATTTTAAAATATAACTTATTAAACCAGAATCATGCTTTAACAGATTTAATACTGTTTGTGATTAAAGTAGGTTTATTTTTTAAAATCATTCAACTATCATTTGTGATGTGTTTTAAACAATTATATTTTAAGAATATTAAATATTTGAGTATTTACCCTAAATACCTATTCTTTACAGTTGTACTTGTTTATTTTATTTATTTTACTCATTACCTACTACATATTATTTAATACCAGAAATGTATAACACCTAATTATTAAAATATGTAATTATGACCTTTAACATGTAATTAATATCACTAGGATTTATTTTATATTAGCTGTCTAGGCGTCAATATAGTTTTAAATAATATTTTTATTAGCTTGCTGTATAATGTGCAAAGATTTATATGTATATTATATTTGTTTCAATTATTATGAATTGTGATAGTTTCATTATATACAAAATTGATAAGGCTTGTGAATGTATACCTAATATTTATGTATTGAAGATATTTGTTTTTGCCTTTTCAGTTCAAGAATATAATATGATCTTCTTTTTATACTCCTACTAGACAATATATATTATAATAAATAAATAACTAATTTATGATAAAAAAAAAAACTGAGTATTAATATTATTTTTAACTATTTAACTTAGATGTAGATTTTCAAGATGATTACCTCCGACTGAAATGAATTCCAACGTTGTGTGACATCTGATTGAATGCCATAACTTAAAAAACTCAACTTCATTTCTTTTTTTACCATAGTTTTTTGATCGGTTACTCTATTGATCATTGTTATTCCAAGTCCAAGCTGAAATATTGCACTAATTATCATAACACCACTAATCTATATTTAAATAAAATACACAAGTATAAATTAATGCAGATTAATCGTTATTGATAACAGTAAAGGAAAGGCAACAGGTACCTACTAAATAATAATCATTAATGTTAATGAAAAAACAAAATCAATGAAAACTGAAAAGTAATTAGTATATTATGCATTATGTACCTATGTAGGTAACTATCCAACATAAAAATGGTGTACCTCTATCTTTGTGGGTATGATTTTTTTGATGGGGGGGAGTTAACACATCTACTATGAGGCTATCCCTCCCCAAAATGTCTTAAACCCATTTGGTCTTATATGGACTTCAATCTTCAGCTGTGGCCTGAGGGTATGCAAAAAAATAAAATACAAATAAAATTCACTCTTTTCAAAACATTGCACTCGAATATAATAATATTTAATTGATGCCTCTTCCAGTCTTCCTACATATTATCAAACTGAGCATTATACACAGATCTAAAATGAAAAACTATAATATAATAAAGAAGCCAATTTTATAAAAATGACCTACATAATAGTATATTATCTCATCCAAATCCATTAATTCCAAACTTATCCTTTATATGACTTTATCAATTCTGGTAATCCTAGTAGACGCCTGAAGTGTAAATAGTATCATGATCAGTACCTACTATAATGATTAATGATTAATAAACATACATTGCCACATCGCCACATAGGTAATAGACCATTCCATCATTGTATCAACCTAGATATTTTTATCACTTTTCTGAGTTTGTTTATTCACTTATTACATACCTTTGCTTATTGTATCGATTTGATATAGATTGAATATTACCTACATATAAGAAAAATCCATAGGTACCTCAATTTATATATGCTGTACGGTTTTCATTACAATCTGACTAATTGATCATTAAATATATCATTAAATTAATCATAAATGATTGACACTATGTGTCAATGATGTTTATATAAAACAAATAAATTACTTGTTTGCTTATTAACAATTATTTACTTATTAACAGTATAATATGTATATTAAATATTAATACACTACCATAGTAAATTAAATTATTTAATTAATTAATTCAGTAGGTACCTTATTCATTAATATAATATTAATATATAATGAAATAGTTTATTAACTATGATATTAATTTGTGAATTTGCCTACACAATAGCAAAGTTGTCTGCGTATAGTTAAAGCAGTATATAATGCACAAATACACGACAACATCATTAAAAAGCCGCTATATAAACAAAAAAATATTGTCTTATTTGTTTCTAAGTGGAGAAACGTTCTTGTGATATCCAAATTTGATATATATTTGTCAGATGTTTTCATTAAAATAATTGAACATATCTAAAAAAAAATAATAAATAATATTTAATCTTATGTTTTGTCGTAATTTGTGACTAACTTACAATATTTATAAAAATTATCTTTAGTTTTAGAGGCTTAGAGCTATGATATTTTTTAATTTTATATATAATTTGAAAATTGTGTAAATAATAATTAAAATTATAGAATTGTTTATCTTATATTATAATATCAATATGATATATCTAACTACCAGCCACCTATTCAGAAAGTTTTATCATAAAAATATTTTTAAGTGTCAATGCGTACATATTTCTTAGAACAAGGGATATAAAAATAAAAATTGGTTACAGTAATTTTAGTAATCATTAAGTATTAATTTCCAAAATCGAACATGTGTGATGTATAAATATTGATTTTCTATGAATATTTTAAATTCTGAGTGGAGCAATGATAGTATTAGCATTGATTTTATAATATACTATTATATTATAAAATCAATGGTATTAGTATATTATACAGTATATAGATAGTTTATTATGTGATTTTTAAAGTGAAAATTCTTCACAGACGGTATAGATGTATAGTGATGAGAAAATATAGTCAAATTATGACTTATGAGTATGCGCAAACAGCAATAATAATTGTGTTGATACTAATCATGCCTTTTACAATTAATTCCAAACACGGTTTGGTTGTGGAACTGTGGAAGCAACGAAAAAAGTTTTTCTCATGATGATTCAACAGTAGTTGGCAACCACAGTATTCCTCACTATATCAGTGCCAACGACTTTGGTTGGCTTGATTGTTAATAGATAGTTAATTTACAGGAAACAATACCTAAACAAATTGAAACACGATGGAGGAGAATCAGTTATAGAAGAAATATGTTGATTTTAATATTTGGTGCTGTGTATATTTATTATTTACTCAAATCAGAAAAAAGTTGAGAGTATCCGTTTTTTTTTTTTAAGTGTTTATTCGCCCTATTTTCATGATCGTACAGAAGCAGAATTAATCTGTGAAGAAACTGATCAATTACCATTTACCATTGATTTTAACGTGACTATACATCGGAAAATTCAGAACCATTTACAAATGTTTTTCAAGACTCATTATTAAAATTAACAATGAATAATGATCCAACAGTACCAACAAATAAAGATGTAGCTAGAAATATCATCAAGAGGGCAACCAAGCATATTTTTAAAGTTTTAACCCAATTTAAAGTTTCGTTAAACCTTAAACATTAATAGATTTGTTAGTTATGGACAATGAATGGGGGGATTGCCTTCCCCCTCCTCCCTTGGCTATGCCCTTGCCAACAATAAAATCATTAGCACTGCAGCAATTGATGCGATTTTCACATGATGCTTGCCTAAAGCATAATAAAAAAAAAATTACGTACCTACCTTTTTCTTTACAATTACTAACCAAAAAAACAATAATATGAGTTTAAAAATGTAAGAATTAGAACATTTAGAACAATTTATAAAAAAAATGTTAAAGAACGGTTTTTACTTCGTGTCAGATTTTTTTCATAGATACCTCAAGTTCACATTTGGACGAAATTATTAATTAGATATTTAAAGAATTATCCGCTGGGCTACTTGAAACTTTTACAGTATAATATTATAATTGTATATTGTACACAATGATGTTATATTTATATGCACAATGAATTAATGAAATTTTCAATTATTTTATTTTAGACGAAAATTAATTTAACCTACTTAATATTACCGATAGAAAACTAAATTATTTGAATAACAATAATATCAAAAGTTACCTGCCTACCTATACTATTCTTCACTCAGAATCGTTTTTCGTACCCAATGATTTAACATAAAATTCAAATTTAATGTACCTAATTATAGACACCTACTGTACGACAGAGTTGTTTGCCCACCTATTTTTAGTTTTTTTTTCTAGAAATATTAATGTAAAAAAGTATATGCCAATTCAAAAAACTTTAAAGTTTAATTTATTAGTTATTTAGCTATAATATTAGTTCTTCTTAAGCTGATTTTACTAGAATTATAAAACTAAGTTGAGCATAAATTCATAGGTAATAATTTTTTCTCGGCAAGTTCAATTTATGACGACATTGGATACTCGCACATAATATACCTACCACACAATTTTAGATTCTGAACGGAGAGATGAATATATTAATTTTACAATAATGTGTGTGTTTTTTAAAAATTTTTTTTTTGTGTGTGTCATCACCTTTTAGGACAGTAAAAGTGCTTAGATGTTCTTCAAAAGTATCTTTTCTGATAGGAAAATGGATCTAGTTGGTACTTTAAAGGTAAAAAGTAGCACAGGGAAGAACAAAACTGAAGGATAAACAGTAATTTTTACTCAAAATCGGTTTTCTACAAAATTGATTTTGGTTTTGGTGTAGGTAACTCTAAAACAGAAGACCGTAGATACATGCAATTTTCACTGATTGTTTAAATAAGCTTTTTCTATACAAAATAAAATTTTCAAAAAAATGTTGATTTGTTTTAAATTGTTTACGGGAATTTTCAGTTTTCAATTTTTTTTGAAGGATTGTCAATGAAATTGTATTTGTTAAATAAAAAAACTTTTAATACAAGGCTCCTAATATATTGTTACAATGATATTTGAAAAATATTAAAAATCAATGAACACAATTTTTTTTATAAGCATTTGAAGTTCAAATCTTGACAGAATACGTATAAATTACGAAAATGTACAAATTATTTTGAGTTAGAAATTCATAAAAAAATTTCTTTTTAGATCTAAGATTTTAAAATGTAATATAAGATTCCTCATAAGTTTGTCTACCTTTATCAAAAAAAAAAAAAAAAGTCTACAAGAAAGTCAAATTAAAAATTCATATTTTCAACATTGAATATTTCTTGATATCCCATGTATAACGATTTTCTTATTTTGTTGTAATTCAAAAACAAATAACTGTAGATACACGAAAATTTCACTGAATGTTTATATTTTACCATAAAATGTTGATAATATTTTGACTTGTTTAATTATAAATATAATTTTTTGTTGGGCCAAAAAGCCTTTGAATACAAGGCTCCTGATATATTGTTGCAGTTTAAAAATATTCAAAATACATAGGCACAAATTTTTTTTATAAACATTTAATGTTCGATTTTTGACAATGTAATAATTATTTTCTAGTTAAAAATTTATAAAATGAACTTTTATAGCTAAGGATTAGAATTTTAAAACAAGGTTCCACGTAAATAGTTTATAATAAATTACTTTATAATCACAATAATATCATCAAATATACTTAGTAATATCATAGGCTGACTGACCGTCTTCGCTCAGAATCGTTTTTCTTATACAATGATATTATATCGTTGAATTCAAATTTAACACCATCCATTACAGTGACCCACCTGTAACCTACTGTACAGCAGAGTGACACCTACTTGTCCAGCTTTTTTTTTATTTGGTACCTACTATACTTCAAAATGTATTAAATTTGAACATCATATAATATGTAAGTTATTATTTTCAATGATAGATGATAATTTCAAAATATTAGAATACCTAATTTTAAGCTATTTACAGGCAATATTAGCTATTGTCTATTAATAAACCTTTTTATGCTGGAAAACAAAGTTCAAGCATTGACATTTTTCAATAATTATAATCCCTTTTTTCAGTAAATAAAAACCTATCAAATCTAATAGGTCATTCCTTTGAAATATTTCGTGTTACCACTTACCATTATCGTTGAACCTACTGTACTATTGCAGTATATGCAGTAAGTTGTAAGTACATTAAAATATATACATAAGAATACAATTAAAAGTCCAAAAATAATTTCGTACTTTATTTAAAAGGTATCCAAGTTGAAAATTATAATTTTTATACTTTATATAGACCTATCACCTATGTCCTATTATAATGATTTAACAAGTAATGACTAATGAGTAGATAATGGCCATCATTATAGGTATGTGTTTATGAATTATTAGGACATAACGTCAGTATATTAGGCGATATTTGATATTAAATGCATAATGTTACCACACGATACAAATATCGTGGAATGGTGAGCGGATGGTAAGTATTTTCTCTTTACCTTCTGCAAACTAACAAGGTGGCAATACTGTCAACCTGTTATTGGTATGTTATAAATAAATTTATAATATTACAATATTATATTCTTAGTATTTTCAACTAAAATTAAAATTTTACTTTGAAGATTTTTTCAGTTTAGGTGATGTACCTGATGAGCCTAATCGATAACATATTAACAAAATTACAAATGACTAAAAAGTAAAAAAAAAACGAGAACAATAAAAACCAACAATGTGTATCACCGGACGCAAATTGTCACATCATTCGCATTTGTTATATTTTTTTAATTAATAGGAAATTCATAGACTTACAATGCTAATTGGGCATAAAAACATCCATTTATATATAATATTGAAGACGTAATCAATAGATGGAACAAATCGGCCCTAAGTAGGTATCGAGAAAAAATTAAAATAAATATAAATATTTTCTTATGAACAATTGGTCAATGAATGAATGAAAAAATTGTATTATTCTACTAGGAAGAAAATATACAAACACAACAATAGTTATAGCGCAGTGGTGTGGGCATGTGACACAGTGTTTAAAAATATAAAAAAGCCCGCCGAAGTCTATTTATTTATTATGTTTGAAATTAATGGGTTGAAAATTGATAACAGATTATTATTATTATCTATGGTTTTAAGTTTTAACTTATAGGACCAAGGACAGGTGGATATAGGTACATAATATATATATTTATATATCCACCTTGTATAGGACCTTGAAAATTCATGATTAGATACCTTTTAATTTGTTATATTTAGTACACAATAATAGTTCATTTTGGCCAACTTTTTTTTCATATTAAAACACCGTGATGTGGTGGGGTGTTATTTGCAAATATTCCATCCCCTCAGAATTAAATCATTACTATGCCACTGGTCGAGTTATTTTACCTAGGTACCATAAAAGATTATCTCATCTAGTCATCTATACAAAATATATTAATATCTATATAATTTTGCTCATGCTTACCATTAAAAAAATATTGGAATAAAACATTATTGATGGTTCAGTGTACATGAACACTACAAAATCTTTCCATTTTTCGTTTGTACGACGGCTATCCAAATATCTGCTATCGATCGACGTCACTGAACTGTAACCTTCATACAATAACGAGGATCTCCTTATGTTATGCGTACTTTTATTATCGGCTGTAGACTGCTGTGGTGATCGTTGACTTTGATTCTCCTCATTATTGTTTTCTTCCACAGATAAAGGTTGTCTACCGTAAGCAGACGGGGTCTTCTTTCTTTTAACTCTTCTATTGAGCTCTACTTCTTCTAATGGATGTAAACTAGTTCGCCTTGGATTGAAAACGTCAGAGCTAGATGATTGCGGACTTGGGTTTGGAGGGTCATTTGGATTTTGTGAAACTGAGAAATAAAAATATTTTAATTTATAAATATTTCGACCATCTGTGACTCTTATTTTACCTACTTACTCTTTCAAGTGATCATTAGTTTGGATTTGTAAGAAATATAAGTATTAATTTGATATGATCATTATTAAGAATTAGTTAGACTTTATAATAACGTTTTTTAAATTATAATTACCATTTTGATCAGAATCGGGTGTTTCGTCCATTTGTTGATTTCTATTGTTTGCATTCGCATTCCTATCATTATTTTGGTCTAAAGTTTTTGAATCATCATCACTCATGATAATACTATTTATATTAGTAAACAAATAAAACAATTATAGTTTAAACTAAATAATTAAAATATATAGGTACCTATAATACTTATTTGTTACTTAGAAACATCAAAATATACATTTTATATTATATATAGTTACTATTGTGTATATTATAGCATTATATAGAGAATAGATAATTTAACATATAATACCTACTTAAAACACTATATTTTTTTTATAGAAATTTGAATATTTCTTATAATATATTATAATATTATATATATTATTAATTATACCAATATAATTATGATAAACTAAAAATAAGTTTTTCAATTATTAAAAATATTGAACCTATCAGTTTCTACTTTTCTAAATACCTACATTCTTTCGAATTGACACAGTATACGCACAAATGCATAATAATATACCTACATTAATACATTTATCCATAATACATATTTAGATGTACAGTGACACCTCCATAGGTGCAAATTGTGGGGGCTTGGGGGGTGCTAAGCCCCCTAAAAACCTAGGACATACAATTTTAATATGCTATATTGCAATGGTCTGCTTGCCTTTAATATATTCAGCACCCCCAAGCCAAAAGTTGAAATTGCGCCTATGATGGACACCTCCCAATATACCTGACAACACCGAAAAAGAGGACAAAATTTCAGTGACCGAGAGTGTTCGGTTTTTAGAGGTTTCGCTGTAATACACATAGGCCCAAAAACATTTAGCCCTTAAAGCCCTCCAAAAATTAATAAATAAAATAAAATATAATTTTTTTTAAGTTTATTTAATATTATTAAAGTAGAGCTTTAACACCCACAATTCTCAAACGCTATTTCCGCCTATGGGTTATGAATAATTATACAACACGTAAAATAAAGAATAACTAACTATTTCTACTATTACTATTACAACAATACAACCCATATGTAATATGTAACCACTAAAAACAAACAATTCATAAAATATAAATAAATTATGATTTATATCCTACATCTTAAAATCCTAGAGTGAGCACTTCTTCCTAAGCCACTTTTCCAATTTTCCTTTCTATGAAAACCTTAACCTTTTTACGAACATTAAAAAAAAAATAAGCCAAATCGGTGGAGCCGTTCTCAAGTGATCCGATTACCAATGGATTACCCAAACTGCCTGTCATAGTTTCATTTTTATTAAATATATATTATATATTATAGATTTAATAGTAATTGGCTGCCGCGAGTGCCGCCTGCCATTAATTATTATAGTATGGTCACTATTATGGTTGCTAATATATAGCTTCTATTTGGTGGAATAGGTTTATTTTATTTTATAACAATAATACAGGCCGAACATTATAAGATATGGTGGGAAAATTGGTGATTGGTGGTTGACATTTCAAATAAGTTATTTCAAATTCTGTAACTGTTTCTTTACATATTATAAATTTCATATTTAGTGATACACTGATACCTAACTTAAACTAATGAACTGTAATTTGTAATGCTGCAAAAAAAAATTGTACTCACATGACCTGCGAATTTATCTAAGCACGCACAAACCTCTGACTCCCATCATACAGGTATAAAGTAAGTATTAATATTTAAAGTGTACTACGAAATTCTTCTTTATACCTATACATTATTAGTCGTTAATCATTAAATAGGTATGTACAATGTAGGTATACATAATGTAATATTGTAACATATATAATGTATCTACCTATAGGGCCTACTATACGAGACCTTCATATAATGTTAAAAAAAATTTAATGAGGATTACTAATACAATATTTCGTTTGTCTTCCCTTATAATCCCTCCATATGATGTACCTATAGCAATATTCCAATAATATAATAATATGTGGTTTGCGTTTGGACGAGTTTATGCAATATGTAAATGCGTTTGGGCTGTTTGGGAAATTCGATACATACCTATTAAGATACCTGACAATATACCATAATTTAGACAATGTTTACAAAATGTCAAGTCAGTCAAGGCAGAGGTGTATATAGGGGGTTTAGGGGTTCGATCCCCCCCCCGAAATGTATTGTTGGTACAGCATTTTATTACGATTAATTTATAATATTAATTTAATATTTTTTTTTCTGTACCCCCCCCCCCCTTTTCATACACCACTGAGTCACGGTGGTCTGATCGGTCTTAACTGTATGTAATAAACAAATTAAAAATTTTAAAACAAATAATAGTTACATGATTAAAAAAATTATTGTCATTTGTCACAAATTATACAAATTTAATGAGAAACGAAAAATATTCTTTATTTAGGAACAGGGAAAGAAACTATAGTTCCTTTATTTAAGCCAGAAACGATTAACGATTTAGTTCCTTTTTAACAAGATAAAAGTGGACGTGGACTAATTCCTTTTTTAAAAGAACTTTCCAAGTACTGGAATGAATTTTCCTATTATAAAATTTAAAGGTAAGATTATTATCTAGAGCCACATGTAGTCCACACGTTTTATTGATATTATTGTTTCCAAGTAAGTTATGACCTTTTTGAAACTGGATATTTTAAAATTTAAATGATCATAACTTACTTAAAAATAACATTAACAACAATATTAATAAAAGCCTACGTGTGGCCCTAGAACCTAGATAAAAATATTAACTTTAAATTTCATAATAATATGACCTATTATGAAATTCACTCTAATATCAAAACCAACATCACACTATATTGAAACTGGTCGACGAAAATTTGCCATGTGTGTAAGATGCAGACAATACATGCGGACGACATCCTCTTAAGGGGATTCGATACCGTGATTTTCTGTTTTTGTCCAACACACGCGCGACATAGGATTTTAGATTTGTTTTTTGCCAAACATACCAATTGATCTAATGAAGCGATAAGAATTTTGAAAACAGATTTGAATTTTTCGTCAAGTCTACTTGAAATCGGCTATCCCACATTTTTGATATTATCCCCCAAATTTTTTAAAATGTCATATTCAAAAAGAGTATTTAAAAATTCTGTTATTTCAAAGTTAAAATCAAAAAAATCAAAAATGTGGGAAAGTCAATTTCAAGTAGACTTGACCGCAAATTCAAATCTGTATTCAGAAATCTTATCGCTTCAATAGATAAATTGGAACGTTTGGCAAAAAACACGTCTAAAATACTATATCATGCGTGTGTTAGACAAAAACAGAAAATCACGGTATCGAATCCCCGTATAAGTAATATAATTCAAGGACTAGAAATATGGTCTTACTTATTTGAGTTTATTTAAAAATGTCAAAAATCAGAATTTGAATAAATTCATTATTAATTATTAAAGGAAAAATTCGGAGTGATTATTCTCGGTGAATCACCCCGTATATACATATTTCTAATCACGAGTAGCCAATATTATAAAATATTTATAAATTATAATGTAGGTACTCAACGATACTTTTCTGCAGTAGACATTGAAATCAATTCTACACGACTACACGTAAATATGTTACATAATATACGTAACTGTGTGTCTATGTTTAAGTAGATACTAGATAAGTATAGCATATGTACGTAATAAACAAAAAAAAATGTATTATTTTGTTGGCAGCTGCAATGAGTCTAGATGCAAGTTAATGATGTATATAATACTATCATGCAGTTGGCGAATGACACTTGTTTAAATACTCAAAACAGAAGGAATAACGTGTCATGCGATAACACTTTTTCGTGTCATATACTCATATTGTTTATCGTTATTGTATTAAAGAAACTCTGTGTTATTCTATATTTTAGAAAGTTACCTATCGTTTTTGAAACATTACAACTATATTTATGTGTAGTCAATAAATTATCTTATATTTATCTATATCACCGGATTACTAAAATCATGTTGAATAAAGCGTCATTAGCAATCAAATACTTGTTATTTGTCTTCAATTTGATAATATTTGTGAGTTTTTTTTATACTTTTGATTTAAAACTTTTGTGATAGCTAAAAATCAATATTGTATTGTACTTATATTATGTAGCTTATGAAATAATGTGTACAGCACAAATTAAAATTTATATTTTAATTTGTGGTGTACAGTGCACATTACTATTATAGGTAACTATATAATATGTTTAAACTTCGATCAATTAAATAAATGATAAATTAATATATTTTATCGTGGTTTAAACTCTATATTATAGTGAATTTAATGTATATTATTCTAACTATTCTATGTATATACCATAGATATAGGTACGGCGTACACGAATTCTATCGTTACAACTCATAATATTCTAAAAGATAAACCATTTATAATTCATATTAATATGAGTTATAATCAACCTCATTTTTCAGAGGCTCTGACACCTACCATTGGACCAACACCATCCACCCATTAAAAGAAAGGTAACCCCTTGACTGATACGTCCGGCGCCACTGTCTGGTGTACACCGTATTTGACGCACACCTATGTCATATATGTGATAAATTCATAATCGTATTTAAATATAAAATACAACGAATATTATAATAGAATTAATTGTAAACTAATTACCAATTACCTACTAATAATACTATACTTATAATAGAATTATTAGTATATTATATTAAAACAATTATTATAATAATACAATAAATAGGTACATATAGAACCTAAATTATGTTATATAAATATATAGGTTAGGTTACCTTCATAAATCATAATTATTATACATATTATAAAACTCCAATATATTTAACTATTTAAGTTATATATAGGTATACCTCGTACCTTATATCCTTCTATCCGCGTCCTATTATAATTTAGACTCTATACCTATATTATATTATTTGTACAAGGGATTTTTAAATGTAGGACACTCATTTATCAGTCAATTTATGTGTACAGCTTATTCAAATTTAATATTCAATAAACTTTTTTTAAACGAAAACCACTGTTTATAATTTCATATTTTGGCAAAGAATATTTTTTTCGACATATATCGATTATTATTGAACGTTTGAACTAGCTACTTAATAATATTTATAAGCATAATATTATAACCACAGAATAGATGAAAATATATTTAAATATAGTATAATTTCAAATATTCTGTGATATAACTTTGACGGAGTGGTGTAATGCAGTACGGCTATCCCCTGCGGCTATAATTATATGCACTTTTATTACTTAAACTTAAAATATTTATTAATAGACATCTATATTATATTGGTCCAATAAACGTTATTGTTATAAATCAACAATTATAAAAAAGTTTTGTGTCAAAAATTTAAACTAAAAATAATAATTGCCATTTAAAATAATATAACAATTATAGGTACCACTTTCCTCTAAAAAAATCACAAATTTAAAATTTTTTTACGAAGCCATGTATAGGTATATATAGGTAGGTTACTATCGATTATTCTTATGTAACCTAATTATTTTGTTCTAGTATTTTGTAAACAATTGCCCAACAAAACGTGTATACATTATAATAGGTAATTTGTCGTGTAGGTACCTACATAATAATATGTAGCTAATATCACTTATAGGTAGGTACGTAATGTATAGAATATAGATTATAGTATATAACTATTATATGTTTATACTAATAAACTATGGGTACATTGTATACAATATAATATACCTACATGGTTACATATTATTAATACATTATTGTATGCATAATTTATTTTTAATATTTCTTTGAAATACGAATGTAATAAAAATATCATACCTAAATACATTTTAATCTACCTATGTATACGATTTTTATTATGAAGTAAATTGCGTTTAAATGATCTATAAATATACTTTCGGATCACTGTGCCAATGCGCAATACCGATTAAAGGTGCCTACGCTGCAATATTTATAATTTTAAACTAAAGCAATCTGTATAAGATAATATAAATATTACCGGATTGCAAACATATAATATTCTTAATTGTATTAATAACAATAACAAATTAAATATTTAGACGCATTCAATGCATACATGATACATTAATTATACAAATATCTACATCTACACATTTGTTCAAAGGTTAAACGTGTCAAAATGCATTAATATTTAACACGTAGTCTTGCCAAAATTATATCAGTAAGATTTGAAATACCTAATTACCTATCATTAAGTATCAAAACATGAGCGGATAGGCCATTTTTGGCCTACCAGGAAACTATTAAAAGGGGCCCCCAAATGAAAAAAAAGCTCACAGGTACATTATTTGATGAATTATATTAGCTACCATATCAAAAGAAAACAATGTATAACAAAACACATTTTTTAAATCATTTATTTATTTTTTAATTTTAAAATAATAACAACCGTGACCGGGAGATGGTATTTTGCGCCAATTTAATTACTTGTAATTTGTGCCACCAATAGGTAGGTATACATTTAAGCTCGTATGTAATTTGCACCAAAATATAAAAATTAAACATGTACCTATTGTACCTACTTTGCGCCACTTCTAAAAATTCATTTTGGTAATTTGCGCCACGACGAAAAACGAAATGGAATATGTAATCTGTGCCACACTTTCAATTTTAATTGTTGGAATTTACCAGTAGATACATTTACTGACATCGTATCGAAAATACGATAATACCAACGCTTGCCGGATATAATATTATTATTGTTGTGTTCTACTAATAATAAATAGAGAAGAGATCGAAATTTAATAAAAATTATCAATTGTCAAAATATCGAACAATATTGAACAGCAGTATATCTAAGCGAGTTAAAAAGTTAAAGTTAAGTTAATCGACGTTGAAGTTGGTGGTCGTAGGTGATAAGAAATCTTTTGTAAAATACCACAGAACAGTAATAATGAATAGATTTATAGATATAAGATTATAATATAATATTTCAAATTTCTATTGTAATTGTATAACATTAATGAGTCATTGCGTCAACCATAAAAAGGGCCCCATTGCCGAAATACGAAGGGGGGCCCACCGGGAAATGCCAAGTTTCTCGGTAGGCCTATTCGCCAATGTATCAAAATAATAGAAGATATTATCAAGAATAGGTACCTACTATTTAGTCTATAGTTGTATCTGACACACGTTATACGTAAATTAATATTTTGAAAGATAATGATTTCTAATTTAATTTCTTTGATATGCGTATAGTAACTAATAACTAATTGTATTATACACTTGTATTATCTAATTTTACTTTTAGATAGGTATTAATTACTATGTAGGTAAGGCGTAGTACTATACCTACTAACACATTTATCTTGAGTATTTTCAAAATACTATTTTGTAGATAGTTTATATTTTTTTCAATTATTGGTAGTTGGTAATTTTATAGTTATACATTTACAGATACCTATAATATAATAATATAAATTATAAATTACTAACTAGGTATAATTGGATTGAACTATTAAATCAATAGATAGGTACATAATTTTATTCGTAATTCGTATCACATCAAAATGTTATTGTTATTTGTTATAATATTAGGTATACAGTGTGTTTCACTTAGTGTATTTTATATACTTAATATTTCAGCTGGATAACTTTGAATTGAAATAGAGATTTTTGAGGAAGATGGAGAATTGAAAATACTTAAATGAATATGTAAGGCTAATTTTATTTTCAAATTGTTACCTATCCCTTTCTCATGTGTGCGCGTGCACAATACAACTTATATTTTTTAACTGTAACACTTAGATAATATTATATTACTTATAGTTCAAAAATATCTAGTTTTTCAGCAATTTTGATGAATACATTTTTTTTCAATCTCAAAAATTTACCGATTTATAAACACGGGTACACGGCTGTGGATATTATAGTGTCTATACAGGTATCCATAAATTATAATGCGCATAAGTATTAAGTTATACTTAAAACAGATGTATTTAAATCAACTTTCTATCCCTCCCCTCCATGTGGGATGTTATCTATCAGCTATCCTGTTGAAGAGATGACAGATTAGGGTTATAATGTATATACAATTCTACTTTTGTTCTCGTTATAGGTATACCTATGTAATAAAATTATTACTAAAAAATAAAAATAATGAAACATGACAAAGCATAAAGGGGTTTTAATTTTTTAAAAAATTATGAAAAACACGCATTTGTTTAAATTATAAACTGCTGTGAGTCAATCAATTTCTGAGATAGAAAAAGTGTTTACTCATCAATTGCTTGAAAAAAATATTTAATATTAAATTTGAAAAAAAAAATATATATCTTTGTTTTGTAATTACTGTGTGCCTATTCAAAAAATAAAAATAATAATTTTTATTGTACATGTGAACACCAAAAGGGTTAAAATATTGGAAATTGCCCCAGTATTTTAGTATCCTCCATTTTCCTCAACAATTCCCATTTCAAATTTCAATCTAGTTTATTCGGAAGTAACACTTATGCTGGGTTGCATAAACATTTTATTAAATTTAATGGTTCACTAAAAATTTAATGGACTAATCACGGCCCACTAAATCTTGTATAAGGGACTATTAATTCATTAAATGTTTTGTGAAATCCAGCATTAGTGTACTATTTTAATGAAACAAACTTTAGATATACGATGTCATATTATTCATTACTCATAGATGACGATAGCTTTTAAAAAAGATTTAAAATTGTTATGTGGCGATCGGAAAAGTTAATCTTAACTATAGCTAAAGTAAAAACACTTGGGTAATATATAAAAAAAAATTTTTTTTAATTTTTAGTTGAGTGGAATTTTATTATTAGCCCTTGGATTATCAATTCGTAACGTTTACAACCAATATGAACAATTTTTAACAGAGCACTATTTTACTGTGCCGTCTCTGTTGATTGTCGTCGGTCTCACAGTTCTAACAGTATCATTTTTTGGATGCTGTGGCACATTTAAGGAAAACAATTGTATGATGATCACCGTAAGTGCGATAGTTGCCTATTTCTTATAGTTAATACATGTAGCCGCAGTCTAGATTGTATAAGTATTTTATATCAAATTTTATTAATATTACATTTTTATTTATTTTAGTTCGGATTTCTTTTAGCATCGTGTTTTCTAATGGAAATCGTAGGCGGTTTAGCTGGGTTTATATTATTGGAAAAAACTCATTCTGTAGTGACATCAAAACTACACGAAACTATGATGTTTTATAACAAAACAACGCACATAACACATATATGGGATGGACTTCAAACATCTGTAATGACAAACATTTACATGCATTTTTACGCATAACAATGAAAAGGCGTATAGGTATATAAACTACCTACCATGTTTATTGTTTAGACAATTATTAAATTAATTTGGCAGTTTAAAATTCTTAAAATATGTGACAATAGCTGGTAGTGTTCACTTCTGTAGTGAGTTAATGAATAATGATCATTTCCCGGTTTCCACCCTTATTGAAATAACAAATATTAATTTTATGATAGCATCAATAATATTATATAAATATAGGACAATGTCATTTTTATTTTGAATAATTTTTAGTAGATTGTAGATATACTTACAACTTACCTATAGTAGTTCTTGATCTTAATATGCTTATTTCTCAACCGTAATTTTCAAATTAATATTTTTGACATTTACAATAACACAATACCTACGAATTTGTTTCTTTTTTTCTATAAAGTACAAAAATTAAAATTTTTTGTGTAATTAAAAATCGACGACGGACGAGTAAAAGTCTTGTAAGAACATATCTACAGGGTTTTTTTTTTAAATTTTTATTAGCCTTTAGTCATAAACTATTATGGCTCAACAATTAAAATATAGTATGACATATAAAATTAATGATGTTTGTTAATTTTTAGCATGAGCAAAATGTATAAACTAAAGTAAATAAAGATAAGTAATATTGTAGGTATGGTCTGATATAGGATGAAAAGATGGATAAAAAGGGAAAAACCTGTACCCTATGGACAGAAACGTTTGTTGACAATCTCGGTAAGGAGATTAATTAGTGGAGTAATTAAAGAGTTAAAATTATAAATAAATTCTGATAAAACATTTGAGATGGATTCCATGGAAGAGGTTACCGTTTTGGTCGCTGCAGCATAGGATTTCCTTGGAAGCTGCCGAGCATGATCTCCTGGGACATCGTTTGACGAAGCAGACTTTGTAGGCGTTGGTACATTTGTATTGTTGGAGCGGAGTGCTGGTTTTTTGTTTTTGGACAAATCGAACTTTTTATGCGACGGGCAACCCTCGAAGTTGGCAGTGTGATCGCCAGCGTATAAGGCGCATTTTGCGGACAGATCACGCGGCTTGACGCACTCTTCAGTGAAATGATCCTGGCCACATTTCACGCAGCGAGGAGGGTGGCAACAATATCTTAACGTATGCCCATAAGATTGGCAACGCTTGCATTGAGGGTGACCTCGAGTTTTTTTTAATCTTGGTTTTTCAACGATGATTTTAAAATTAAGTAAATTTGAGACGTTAAATATATTTCTATTAAATTCATTGTTCTCAAGTTCAATAGCGAAAAGAGATAGTGGCAACTTATTAGTCCTATTTATAAGATTGGAGACACTTACGACTGAGAAACCCAGTGCAGATAGACCCGTATCGATCTCTACTGTATCTGTGGAATGGTGAATATTGCGAATATTGTCTGCTTTAATTGGGCACAAATGACGCGGACGAAAAGTGTGGAAAGAAAAATCGTTATTTTCGTCCATGAGATAATTTATAATTAGTAAGTGATATTTGCAATTTGAAGGTTTAATTTTTAAAACATCGTTGGATGCAGATAGGGTGAACCCATCCGGCCCCGTTGTACGGATAAGGTCACTCTTAAGCGCATTTACGTTGGCAATATTTTTGATAAATATTGGGGGAGACTTCAGATGCTCATTAACCGATGGGCTGTTATCCGGTGTTTCGGAGTCGACCGTAACTGCCTCTTGAATGGAAGGTGAGGTTGATACCGGGGGAGGGCTGAAGACTTCGTTTGATGAATCAAAATCGTCCGCGAGAGCGGCATATTTGTTGATGGAGACGTAGACTTTGGATTTTTTGTCACCCGTTTTAGGCGACGACGAAGTTGACGATAGATTTCGTTTGTGTGGTGTATTGGAAAGCGGTATGTTCAGTTTTTATCTAATATAAAAACCCCGTCTTTTAACGAGCGATATTAACAGTAGAGGTAGCCATAACTGTGCGATAACACTAACGAGCGCGAGGCGTATGGTCCGGACCCCATGGACCCCCCCCCCCCCNTCTGACTACGTCACTGTGTATAATGTCTAATGTATAAAATCCTAATTTCTTAAAGGGGACGCCTTTTAACCGCCGTCAGAGGTAGGGGAACACTTTAACCCCTGCATATCTATAACCTACTCGGGCTACTTCAAAGAACAAATATTTTTATATTTACACATTAAGTAGGGAGGCAGGGAGCAGCTAGAATATAGGTATAATCTCCATTGCTTATTGTATGTCCGGTTGTCCCAATGTCCCATAATTATTCCCAATATTATAGGTTTATTTATTCACAATCGTCGACTGAAGACTGAAGAGTTCAAGTCAATCGATATCAATGAAACTTAAATACCTACCAAAACGTTATATTTTTCAGTACCTATGATTTCTTGATAAAAAAACCAATTTTTCAAAAATATTTTTAAATTTTGCGTGAATTGAAAAAATGTTAAGGTTCTACAATGCTGTTTTCTTTTTTTCCTTATGGATTAATTTTAAGGTAGGTAGTAAAACAGCTACAATATCCAAATATATAAATATATTATCTATGTATAGGTACTAGCTAGTAGCTGATCCTGAACGCGTCGATACCTACCAGTGACAAATTAAATGTCAGTGGATTTTACCCACTTAATTTCCGTTAAATGTTAACTTTAGTCTATAGTAGGTACCTACTGCACAGATTTGTTAATATATATATAAAAAAAACAATAGTTTTTCGTAGGTCAATTATATTCAACATTTATGTGTTGGAAAGTAAAAAACAAAATATAATAAAAAGTAGGTAGTTTATGGGCCATGAGTTGACACTACGCGCGGATCTTGCTGGATCTAACATATACGAACATTTGATGAAAATCCTTCTAAAACTATGGATTAGCATAAGAGCCTTTAGTTTTAAGCATGATTGTATACAGTAGGAATATTTTATTAATTATGCTGATTGTGCACAACGTGCCTATTCCGTGACAAATACATTGCTTTAAACTTCGTTAAATCTTTTTTTTTTTTTTGCAGTTTTAAACCGACGGCCGCGGCGCCGCGGGAATTACTTTCGCATTACTTCCGCGGTGCGAACTTCGTTAAATCTAAACAACTCAATAACACATTAACTTAGGTTATTTTGACCAAATATAAAATACAGGTTAAAAATTTTACCCTATTGTGAAACCTAACTATTTTATTTCCTGTAATCAAGGTTCATTCTATACTTTTCGTGAACCAATAAATCCCTGAGGAACTCTTTAAAATTTAAAATTTGGCTCCGAGGTGCACATTTTCTGGTATTCATTGGGACCCTTTTAAGTCAGCTCACCCTTCTTACATTGAGAGGGTTCAGAGCTGTTTTTGTTCTTCGGCGTCATTTATTTTGCAAATTCCGCCAAATTGATTATAGGCCAGTGACGAATAATCTTAAACTCTTGTCTCTAGGCTTCTAGCTGATAGAAGAGTTGAAACTAATTAGGATAAGCTGATTGACGGACGTGTGGATGCCCCCTTTCTCTAATTAATTTTAAAGTTCCTACTCACTTAACTAGGTCTAATTCTTTCTTTGTTGTCCCATTCCGCAGCACCAACTATGGTAGAAGTAATCCTATTCACCGTATGATGCGCATTTGTAACGAGCACCTAGGCTTCTCTTAAACTTTTATTTATAGTATTATAATCAGTTATTCATATTTTTTTACTTTTTGTTCATTATTTGTTAATACTTTTATTTTTGTTTTGTATATACTTGCCATTTGTTTTTTGTACCATTGTATTGTTTGGTGTTTGCTTACGTAATTATTAAGTTATTTTGTTTAAAAGGAATTTTTTAAATATTGTATTGTACTATTGCGCCCCAGCCCGTTCATAAATAAGTAATAAATAATAATAAGATTATCTATGTATCAAGTATCAGAACTATGAGTGTGATAGCCGATAGACTTGGCTATGAATAGCTTATACACACACACAAACATTGCCTTTTATTAATATAGATAGGTAGGTATAAATCATGAAATAGTGTAATATTATTGCAGTTAGTTATTATCCTGGTCAGTTACAGAGCCCATGGTAGTTAGGTAAACATCTAAAAAAGATGCATGGAAAGTTGAAATTAAATACGCCTTTTTATAGAAATTAAATTGAATTTGATCATTTTCAAACAATTATACCTACCTTCAGTTATTTTGAAGATCAAATAATGAATTTTTTTTATAATTAATTAATTAAAGATATTGTTTAAAAAAAGTTACATTGTTGTGGAGCTGAGAAATTGGATGACTGGTATCCCATACTTGAAAACCAATTACCTATGTCTTGTTGTGGATCATATGATGGAGCAATAGATCATCAGAATTGTACAGCATCTGAACCAACTGTTTACCAGCAACCATGTTATGTGTCATTATCAAAAATTGTAAAAGAGAATGCCAGTACGTTAAGTGGTGTTACTATAGGAATAGCGTTTTTGCAGGTTTGATGAATATCATTTATTAACAAATATAAGAAAATATTATTATTTGACCTATTAACATTATTTTTTTCAGTTGGTAGGTATTATGCTGTCATGTTCATTGTCAAAGTCTATTCAAAAAAGTTATAAGCAAGTTTGAAATCATACGTACTATTGAAACAATAATGGCAACCTGGCATCTATTTTTCAACTAATAAATACTTTTTTTTATAAAAATATAAAGATTTAAATAATATGTACATTAGAAGATATTATATTTATCTTTCAATGATATAAGCTTTATTAATATATGTAAACGTGTTAAATGTATAAATAAGTTTAAAATAATAAATACCAAGCAGTAATGGTAATAAGAGTTTATAACAATTACCATTACATTAAAAATGTTTTGGAATAAGATGATCGATGGATATTTTAATTTTGTAGAAATTAATTAATTATTAATTTAATTACTTATAATATCATATTATATAAGTTGTATTCAATTACATTTTTCATAGTTTTGGAATGTAGAGACAGGCGCGGACAGACTGGGATGCTGGGATGCTATAGCATCCCTTGCCCTAAAATATATTTGCCTAATATTATTTATTATATATTTAAAAACTCTAGATACCTAATGAACAGCAGATCATTATTACTTATTACCAACTTACGATTATTAGTGATCTAATATTGTAAAATTTTGATTGAAAGTTTGTTGTAACTTGGTACTTATTTATGTTTTTAGAGTTTATTCAATATTTAATATTTTTTCAAAAGAAAATAAAATATACTAATATTTTATAAATATTCTACATGTTTTAAATTTGCCCCAACAGTTTTTGTTATTTGCCCTTTAAATTGAGTAGCATCCCTTGCCCTTTTTTATCAGTCCGTGCCTGTGTAGAGAGGTGTTTCTGGTGGCTATAATAGTTATAATTTGTAAGACATAATATTATGTTGTACTGATTCTTGTTAACTATAATATTATAGTTAATAAATTATAAACTAAAATCATGAAAAACACATATTATATTCAAATGAAATATTACACTTTTACCAAAAACATTTAGCTTTTTGTAATATATCACAGCTTTCAGTATACTTTTCTCCACCTTTTAAATAGGGTGGTGTGAATTCTCTGTAAGCAATACATACTCTTCTTTCATGAATATCTTCTCTGAGTATACAATGTTCCCATAAATATCTAGGTTTTCCATATAAAACTAAAAGTGATCTTCTTGGCATTAATATTCGCACAACATCAATTGGATAATTATCACGATTTACTGGAATTGGCAAACATTGGACATTTGGTATATAGTCTATGTTGTACTGATTACTATATTTGATGTTGTGTGGAGTTAAAGTAAGTACAGTATCAGATTGCAAGCTTAATGTTATAATTCTTTCACCCCAAATCCAGCAATCGTCTACATGAGGATCAATTGATGCACCTATTTCTGGTCTGTATTCCAATGAACACTGCTCTATTGTAAAATAATTCTTCATAATTGGAATTTTATCAAAACGATCTTGAACAAACTTTGTGGACAATGGAAAACCATTGAAATTGCCCATTGATAAACGACGCTTTTTAAAGTTACACTTAGGTCCAAAGTTCTAAAAATATATTTTTAATTTTATTTAAATTAACAGTAATAAAACAAAATGTATTTACTTGTTTTCTACGACCACTTTGTGATACATCCCAAGGCATAGCATCTAAATTCTTCATTAGCATTGTTTCTTCTTCTTTCGTGATAAATTCATGTTCAATAAAAATGCCATCTAAATAGTATGATGTACCAGTATGATTTGGATGGTTTTTATATTCATATGCATTCCAACCACTCCATAGTAAATTGCAGTAAGAACAATATGATGCATTTGATAATTTCTAAAAATCAAACTATGCAATAAATAAAATAACAAATAAAGATGTGTATAGTAACTAACTTTTAAACTGTCAGAATTGATAGTAGGAGTTAAATTGAATTCTTTTTCACATACAAAACAAGTTCTAACTCCTTTACAGCCACACAGTTTTGATCTGTCCATCTATAACATTATAGCAAATGTAAATATAAGAATTTTTATGTCATTGTATTTTGCTCTAACTATTGAACATACATTAATTTGATAATAAACTAAAACAAATTGTACATTTTAGTATTTAAGGTAGGTACATAATTAATAACAAATCTAGAGTATAAAAATATCAATAAATCACTTGTCTTTTACATTAAGTATTTAGACTTATTGAATTGTCTATTGCATTATAGCACCAATCACCATTTTTTTTTTATAGACATTAATATGAATATAAATATTTTAAAAATTAAGAACCAAACAGAAATTGTTTAAAATAAAATAAGTAGTAACAGCAAATATAGTGTTTCAAGATGAATATATTATTTTTTATTATTAAGAATTCAGATTCAGAAAATGCTATAACCATTAACATATTTCATTGAATATAAAATAAAATAACAAAAAAAAATATTTAATACAATTTACAGTTATCTTAGATTTTAACCTTATTTGTTAATCTAAACATAGTAATTAATTGCAGTAAGCTAATAATAAAACAAAAAATATAAAGGCCATAACGGTTTCCAATATAAATATTTATTAAACTTTTAACTCATACATATTGTTTCCTTTTTTAATAATAATTGCTTCATTGTTTAATAAGTCTACAATGTTGTAGAAATCTAAAGTGGCGATGCTTAATTGTTTTGAAAATAACTTCATTTGATCTATACTAAACATTCGTTCTGTTTTACCATGTCTTTGCAACTCAGCTAATAATTTCCGTGATTGTGCTCGAATCCCTGTTTTTTTTACACTTTTCTTGAATCCAAATCCGCTAAATTCATCGCATTGAGTTTTTACAAGACTAAAATTAAGCAGTTCAATTATTTCATATGCATCTTTTGCAGTCACTTCTTCTCGAAGTTCTACTTTAGCACGTGCTTGTGCAAGTCTAATACATGACTCTAATTGTCTTACAGTTATTGGAATACCATAGCTTAAATTGTTAGTACGTAGTTCAATAAAAAACTGTTGTAACATTTCTTTGGCTTCATTCGACAGAGTTGGAGACGAAACATATTTTCTCGCATATGCAATATATTTACGTAATTCTGCTTGAGAAATATAGTCACTACCGTTTTTACTAAATTGTGATAATCGCTCTTTAAGTGAACTTTGAATTTCACAAGTATTGTTTATATTCTGGGTTTGATTCACCTTATTTGTATGTATATTAAGCACATGTTCAGTAAGATGTCTATCAGTCAACTCATCTGGTGTGTCTATAAGTAGAAAAATTAAATCAAAACGAGATAACATTGCTTGACTCATTTTTAAATTATCTAATACACTTTTATCTCGGTCATAGTGTCCACCAATAGGATTTGCAGCAGCCATTATAGTAGTACGACAAGGTAATGAACAAATAACTCCGCCTTTCGCAATGCTTATTGTTTGTTGTTCCATAGCTTCTAGTAATGTATTATGATCTTGAGTCATTTTATCGAATTCATCAATACAACACACACCTTGATCAGCTAAAACAACAGCTCCAGCTTCTAAAGAAAAATCAATACCTTTCTCTCGAGTCATACTAACTGTTAATCCTGCTGATGAACATGTACTTCCACATACAAACACACCCCGTGGTGAAATGTTGCACACAGATTGAAGCATTTGTGATTTTCCAAGACCAGGATCACCAATGACTAAAATATGAATATCTCCACGTGTTTGATTTATATTACAGGTACTTCCTCCAAATAGTGAGAGCAACATACCAGCTTTTACCATTTCATGACCATAAATCCCTGGACATAATGAATTTACCATAAGCTCAAAGAGATATGGTTTCGAATGGAGTTTTTGGATACAGTAATAATCTCTCATTGTAAATTGAAATGCAGTACTAGTTACCTTTCCTTTAGACTGGTTTTTATTGTTTTGTATGGATATTACTTCAACATATTGCATAAAAATGTTAGATTCTTTACTTTGAGCATTTTGTTTACCAGTATTACATGATTTCTTTTTCACAATTCCAGTTACAGTAACAACATCTCCAGGGATACAAGAATAAACCAAATCATTTGTAAGTTCACATTCAACAGTTCTGGGTACTCTTCCACTCTCTCTCTGGTCATCGCTTTGTAATTCTTGAACTCTAATAGTTTGACAGTTAATAGTTTGAGTAAGTGGTGAATTTCTACAAACAGAAAATGAACGGATACGGCATGCAGCATTGCTGCATTGTTTTGGTTTTAAAAATATACCATCAGGTTGTTTGATATTTTGAACTGAGCCACAGGTATTACACGAAAATCCCAACCACAAACATTGAAATTTCAAACTGCTGGCTTTTATTACAGTTCCATGAACTAAAATTAGTTTTCCATCTGTATCAGCTCTTAAATTTTTCAAATGAAAAATTGGACCAAAATTTATAATTCTAGGATGAACAATTGGCAAATTTTTAAACTTAGTACAGTCATCATGGATATTTTTATTTAATTCTTCTAATGCATACTGATGAATAGCAAGTCCTAAACACTGCAATGTGTAATTTGGGCGGTTTGTTAAATCATCCCAAAATTGTGACCAGACTGTGGTGAAATCTTCATCTTGGTTTAAAGACTCTACATTTAAAAGATATGATTTATTTTCTACAAGTTGTTCGATAGAAATATTTTGTTCATGTGTGTTTAAAAATGATATACTAGCCAAAATACATTTTACGGCTATACTATTTTCATCATATTTTTCATTTGGAAAATAAAGCTGCCATCCGTGAAATGGACATTCTTGAAAATATTTATTAATAATATTCACATTTGGTTCATTATTTTTAGTATTTTTTTGTTGATTATTTTTACTTTTATATTTTTTCCAATGTCCGCCACCTCTCCATTTATTTTGATTAGGATTACTCATAACAGTATTCCACAAAATAAACTGAAAGTAATCAAAATTTAATTTAATTACAAATCTTCATAAATATGAATACAAATTATAAAATATTTATTTTTCATTATGTAAGCGTTTTAAAAATACATGAATGCAATTAGGTATCTTAGACATATATAAAATTAAATGCAATAACTAAACAATATAAATTAATAATGAAAATATATATTATCTACTAAATAAAAAATGTAATTTTAATTTAACTTATTATAATGTACATTTTAATTGTCAATTAAAAATACCAATCATTTAGGGCCAGTTCTATGGAACAACTGGCCCTTATATCAATAAATATTGAATAATATAATGGACAATTTAAGAGGACATCACACCCGCATATTATGTTATTATATACTTCACCAGTTTCAATATTGTGCTGTTGTTTTGATATTGTGAATTGACCTATTATTAAAGTTATAGGTAAGTTGCATTATCTGTGTTCTCTAGTCGGTTCTTTACGATGTTTTCATTTCTATGTGAGTTATAAGTAAAATATAAATATTTTAAGATTCTCATAATTCACTTAAATATTAAAATAAAGTAAAAAACCAAAGAGAGAACACAGATAATGTTCTTACCTTAAAGTTTGATAATAGGTCAATTCACTCTAATATTAAAACTAACAACACACTATTGAAACTGGTGAATGAAAATGTACCATGTTTTACGTGTGTACGGACATGATGGAGACAACAGTTGAGGGTGCGACTTCCTCTGAAATGATTTTTATTCAAATAAAACACTGTACTTCATATTTTAATTGAATAGGTATACTTACTTTGGAATTAAACGGCACAAATTCATTTTATATATTACTATTTAAATAAAAAGTATTTTAGAAATTAATTTGACATAAAACTAACATTTCTAAAGTATTAACTAGTATACAGTATTCTTATACCATGTCGTATAACATATAATTAATCGGTACTCACCAGTAGTAAAAATGTTAAACGTTCTATTAAAATTCCTCTGAATAATGAGTAGATTAGTAGATCCTTATTGATATTTCATCATGAAATGAAACCAGAAATATGAATTAAGTAATACCCACGAACTAAGATATAATGGACTGGAAACGACATGGTCGGCAGGGATCGGGGGACGGCCACGAAAAGATGTCACTTAGCTGATAAAAGTACTGTTCTTGAAGTTTTCAGCGCTACCGGTGGTTTTATTTGGCTACACAATTTGTATCTTAGTCCGTGTTAAATATAGAGGGCGCTGTGAACTCCAAGAACACGTAGCGACCCCCCGCACTTTGCATCTTGTGCATACATTCGTGGCCGTGAGAAGCTGCTCGTTTCCAGTCCATTATTATCTTAGTCCATGGTATTAACCGACTCAGACTCGTATGATATCATAGAACAGTAATATGTTGTAATCAAGTAGCTACACACTACCACAGAACAGGGGCGTCATTTCAACTTTTTGAAAGCTATGCTAACATCAGGGCAGGCCAATATATATTATTATATACACTATAATTATTAGAAAAAAAAATCAATCAAATAATTTAAAATAATACCAATATTGTATACCCAATACTACACAGTTAAAACGTACATTATTTTATTTTGAATATCATTATTTCATATTTATAAACATTAAACACTAAGGAAAACAAAACAAATTCTGAAATCTTTAATCACACATAAGTTATTTATCTACGGCGTATGGTCTTATAGGGGCATATAGCATAAATGATAGATGCCGATACTCGAGACCACGGACTAAGATATATATCTTAGTCCGTGCTCGAGACCAATTATATATATAAAAAAAAAAAGGATAATTTTTTCCCGGCGCAGAAAAATTATAGTCGGGCCAAATTGCATCTTGATAATTTTAGGTGTGCATAGGCATACCCTGCAATACCCCAAATGACGTCCCTGCCACAGAATAGAGAAATGACACTACAGACTACAATATTATGTCATATTTTGTTAAATCACGATTCGTGTTTTATGTTTCAGTCATAGATATTAAAGATATTTTATTAACCATATATCTGTGGTTTCAGTGCTTTCAAATTTCGAATAATTTCCATAACAAAAAAAATAGGATTACAATTATGGTCAAGTGGTTTTTCCATGATAAATAGCGATAAGAATATTTCAAGACATTGATAAATTATTTGTTTACAAATACCAGATATTCCATGTTTATTCCAATTCCCAGTTGCATACTTGCATACGCCATTGACGGCTTTGTAGTTTGCAGTTTGCACTTTATTCTTTACGCGTTGTCACATTGTTGCAGGGCCGGCGACGCTGCCGACGCATAACAATCCAACAATGGAGTAATGGACCACTCCGCCGCTGAGCAGTATTGCTATGCTATAAATTATAGCAAGTAGCAAACAACGTGTACCTCTCTAGCAACCTACTAACGACAAGCAGTAAGTACCTCTAGAGAATATATATATACAACAACTTAACTATATAGAGAGCCGTCCTTATACTACAGTTGTGACCGGTGTTGAAGTCGACCGCCGTTTATAAAGCAGGAAATGTTGAAATAATAATAATAATAATAATAAATAATAAATAGTTGGGAACAGCCATGATCAAATAGTAGGGTATGGTCCAGAAGTCCAACATAACTTAGGAAAAATTCAAAAATATAATTGTAATAAGTAAATGCTATAGTCTATTCAACTTAAGAGTACAGTGGGCGGTCGATGAAAACACGTCATGTTTGCGCATGGCTCTCCTCACTGATACACGTCGGAGTAGGGTCGGTAACAATTGTTTCCGAAGTTACGATGAAAGCGAAGGTTGTTTCCGAATGATCAATCATGATTTTTGTCATAATTGAGCCTTTTGGCCGACCAGATGTCCTGACTTTACCAGGTACTATTAGTGATTCTTCTATTATAGGATAATTACCCTGACTGTTACAGTGTACTGAGTCTACAGTTTCAACAGCATCCACAATATCATTCTCTATAATCATTTTATTTACATCCACAACATCATTATCTGCACCTACACAGTAATTTATATTATTAATACCTTAATTTTCTCATTAGGGAATTTAGCATTGATTGATGCCAGGGTCTTGCAGTCTTAAATAAAATAGTCAACATCATTTTTGTCTTTGTAGACACTGAAAACTCTATCGAATTCATCGAATGAACAAAAATTATCTAACCTTTCATTATTCAAAAAAAACTTGAACTTTAAAACAAAACTTTGAAAAAAACAAAACTGAAAACAACTGTGCTAGTGTGCTATACTATAAACTGTATACTGTATACTGTACTATACTCGTTATGAGGTTATACAATTGAAGGGTAAGATACCTATAAAGATTAGTAAAGGCCAAATAAATGATTAAAGTTTCCTTAATAAAATAACGATTATAATATATTCAAATTAGGCATCCAAAGCTCAATAGCAACAGGTGATTTACAGTGTGACCGGGCGCCCGGTGCCCTATTATCAATCCGGGTGCCCGGTGCTCTAAACACAGCGTAATTAAAAATTTATTTTGTAATACATTATAAGTTGTTATAACTAATAATTAATGTTAAAAAACAATTTAAGATGTCTCTAGCAGAAGAGTTACTTGCTGATTTGGAAGAAGATGGCTACGATGATAGTGAGCCAATGGTGGTCGTGCAAGAGGAGACTCCTCATAAACTTCCAGATAACGCTTTGATTCCAAAACAAACTGGTATTTTTTGTAAAATATATTGTTTGCATATCATATAGAAATAATTATTTTTTTGAATCCTTTTGTAGATTTTAAAAATGCCAAAATCCGTGATCTTGCAAAGTTACGGGATTCAGTGCGTTTAGTGAATATAATGCAGCAGATTGATGTATTTCAGAGCAAACAAAGGGGAACTGAAGATGAATTAGGACCTGTTGAGTCTGATCCCGAATACATCTTAATTGTGGATGCAAACAATTTGATAGTAGAGATTGATGATGAAATTCGTAAGACAATTGAAAATCTAATGTACTGAGAAACATGTGAGAAACTAATTGTTATAATTTTTTCAGTCATCATACATAAATTTGTTCGAGATAAATATTCAAAACGATTTCCAGAGTTAGAGTCTTTAGTTGTCGGCCCATTAGAATATGTACAGACAGTTAAAGAACTAGGTAATACTCTTGAACAATCTAAAAACAATGAAGTACTTCCAACGTTTCTTACTCAAGCTACTATTATGGTTGTTTCTGTTACTGCATCAACTACACAAGGGTAAAATTAGAAACTTTAAGCCATGTATTTAAAAATGTTATTTAAAGCTATAAAAAACTGACTTAGTTAGCATAATGTCATAATCACTTTTATTATTAAATTTAACAAATTGCCTTATTTATATATGTGACAAACAATATATTATTCCGGTAGTAATTCTTTGTCTTGTGCAAGGTACATCCTGCATGTTTATTATTTATACAATTTCTACATAATTTTAAATCTCAAACTATTGAATATTGATATATATTATTAATTATTAAGGTTGTTTTTATTCAGCCTAAATCGTATAAAATTTTTAATTAATTTGTGTATTTTAGACAATTTTTAAATGAAAATGAACTATTTGAAGTCCGCGAAGCTTGTGATATGGCTATTGATCTTAATAAATTAAAATTGAAAGTTTATGAATACGTAGAGAGTAGAATGACATATATAGCACCTAATCTTTCTGTTATTGTTGGTGCATCAACAGCTGCAAAAATTATGGGTAATATATATATATACATTTTTATATTTGGTTTTAGATCAGTAACATCTATTTTAATATTTTTCTAGGTGTAGCTGGAGGTTTGACAAATTTATCAAAAATGCCAGCATGTAATGTTTTATTATTAGGTTCTCAAAAAAGACTTTTATCTGGTTTTTCGCAAGTCAACGCAATGCCACATACAGGTTTTATTTTTCATTGCTCTTTAGTACAAAATAATCCACCAGTAAGAAATAGTTATTAAATTATAAATTCAATTTAACAAGTTGCACTTAATTTAAATTAATTATTCTTTAGGATTTACGAAGGAAAGCAGCTAGGCTTGTTGCGACTAAAAGTACATTAGCTGCAAGAGTTGATGCTGCACATGAGAGTCTTGATGGACATATAGGAATGACATTAAAAGAAGATATAGAAAAAAAATTGGACAAATTAACGGTTGTCATATAATATTTTGTATTTGTTTGTTTTGAATAATAAATTATATATTATCTAAAATGTGTAGGAACCACCTCCAGTTAAATTTATCAAGCCTCTACCCAAGCCTATAGACCCGGGTCGAAAGAAGCGAGGCGGAAAAAGAGTACGCAAAATGAAGGAACGTTATGCTGTTACAGAGCTACGTAAACAAGCAAATAGAATGAATTTTGCAGATGTAAATATTAAAAAAATATATTAAAAGCAATTAATTTTTACTTAAATCTATAACATACATATTTTTACTTAAATTAAGATTGAAGATGATGCATATCAAGAAGACTTAGGTTATACTCGAGGAACCATTGGAAAGTCTGGAACTGGTAGAATTCGTCATGCACAAGTTGATGAAAAAACAAAAGTGCGAATTTCAAAGACACTTCAAAAAAATTTACAAAAACAGCAAGCATGGGGTGGTGCTACTTCAGTTAAAAAACAAGTATCTGGTACTGCATCTAGTGTGGCCTTCACTCCCCTCCAAGTAAGTTGTATTTTAAATAACCATTACATTTTTAGAATAGATTACATATTATGATAAGATGCAAAGAGATATAAAGCGATATAAAATTGACATAGGCCACGGATACGCAACAAACCTGTGATAAGTAAAGCCCGCACCTTCTGACGTAACGGCATGACAACTATTTATTTATTTTATTTATTTAATTGATTTAACGGGCTTGAGCCCTTTGAATATAAGGTATAATATAATTGACAAATTACATGAATGGAAACTTACATATTTTGATTACAATAAACAAAAAAGAAAAATAATAAAGAACTATAAAAATTACAAATACAGAAATACAACTAATTACTTAAATTGAAAATATTAATAACTATTAAACATCATTAATACATCTTAATATTAATAATACATTGCATTTAAATTTATTACGACTAGAATCAAAAAAATCTATTGATGGGGATATTTTATTAGCTAGTGACAGAGCGCGAGGGAAAAACGAATCGGCACCATAACTTTTGCGAT
>WHPZ01580988.1:0-15258 GCA_016617965.1 Macrosiphum rosae
TACCTATATAATATACAATTAAAACAACGCAACATATCGTCGGGTTTCAAAAACGCGATTCGTCGTCTGCAGCTGCAGCAAACAACTCGGCGGCATCGATGGCCTCGGCGTTCCGAAAACATATTATAAAACGATTCGTTTCAACTCAGACGAATATCCGTTGGCCATCTCTGGCCGAAATACCGAAGACCATAATTTACGAGAATCCGCCCGGAAGTTTTTCCGACAAGAATGACGAAGCGGGACGTGTTGATTCCGCAGGATGTGCCGGCCCGGACATTTCCCGTTTGTTATTCCATCCCGTCATCGAATTACACACGTTTTCATCCGGATCACTTATTTCTGTCTCGTCGCCTTTTCGTTCAGTACGTTTTTATACATCGTATATATATATATACACACACAAATTATATTATATACCGCGGTTAGGTTTTGTTCTAGACCAACAGTTTTACGGGTTAAAGATTTTTGTCGCGTTCACCTCGACGGAACCGGGATTCTTCTTCTTCCCCTGCACAATATTGTGTTCGCCGACATGACAGTCAGAAGAAGAACCCGCGGGCAGAGAAACGAAATGATGAAATCAAGACAATTCGTTTTATAAACATCTGTTTTAACGGCAAGTTTCGTTTACCAGACGAGCACACGCGTTGTGATATTAATAATAATAATAATAATATCATACTATAGACACATGCGTGTGCTGCGGTTAAAGCAAACATTTATAATAATATATTAATACTCAGTGTGCAATTATTATAATAATTGCTCGAGCGGTACGAACAATGTCCGCACTATAATATGTTTTGTTATAAAAAGACTTGAATGAATCATTTTTCAAACAAAACGCCAGTAAATAATGTATTATAATACTATTGATTCATAACGCATTTTTCGCGGTTATGATATATTTCTAATACGTAGGGTTATACCTATTCTGTTACAACTGGCAAATTAATTAGGTGATATTCAAATACAATTTTGTGGAGCATCGTTTTGTAAGCCTATTATACGGCTATTTCTATAGGCTGTAATCATCATCTCCGTGCATTTATTTAAGTAAAATAGATTTTGAAAAAAAAAACAGGATTTATAATATTTGTAATGAATTGGACTGAATATTATTTTATATAGAGAAATCAAAACATTTACAGCCCGACCGGTCAGATTCAACATCCGGAAACGTAATTTAATTTAAAAGCAAATGAGAAAAAATCTTGTAGATATTATATAGGTTAGGTACACATAATTACAGAAGTATTTGCATATTAAACCATTGTATAGAGTATAGACGTATAGACACATCATTTGAATGATAAATTTCCTTTAATATTCAAAATTCCGTAGTATTTCAAAATGCGAATGTTACAAATTATTATATCATATACATTTAATTAATTTTAAAAAGAAGAAAAAACGATAGTTAATTAATGTTGAGTGGTCTAATGTATGGGCTTAGACTAATATTAAATTAATATTCATACAGAGGAAAAAAACGATTTACATTGAAGTATAGAGATTTAAGTGGATTTAAGTAATAGAAAACGTAATTTCTTAACAGCCGTAGTATTATTATGATGATTACGATTTTTATCGAAATATGATAATTCTTTTCGCCATGAAAATTATGGATCCTAATTGATTATATTCAGACGAGTGGGAAACTCAAGCTTTCGTGGTATGGTTACATATTTTCAAATGAAGAATATAATACGTCTAAAGGATACATCCAAATCAAATTTGTGATCTAACAGGTTCCTAGGGTGTATAGAAAATTACACAAAACGTTAGAGGTGACGTTAAGAAAACATTAGCGTCCGATTACAATTTCAGACACGTTTCATAAATTACACAGCTGTTCACGTGCTGATTCAAAAAAAATTATATACTTGCGCATATACTTGATGTATCCACCCATTAAAATATAATTATGTTTCCGAATACCGAGAGTATTTTTCGTTTTGTTTTTTTTCGTAAAAAATTGAACCTATAATAACTGCGTACGGGTTATCGCCGTGTTGTTACACATTTGTATACAATTTGTAAATCGCAAGTTAATACCGAAATGATCAGAAAAAGTTTCGACTAGCCCTGTTAAACATTTAAGTGATATTAATGATGATTTCGCCCTCCGAGGATTTGTTTAAAAGTAACTTATCTGAGTTAAAACATGTTAGCTATATAACGCCTATATGACTTTGGCTCGACACCATAAATAATCGCATAACGATCGGGTGTGGTGCGCGACTCGTTTTTCAAGCTATACTTTTTTTTTATCCCAATCCTAGCGTGTAAAATAATAATAATAAAAAGAAGGTTTTGAAAAATGTACCAAATATTACCGAACGATGTCTGCAACGGAGTGATACGTGTGAGTTCGAAATATAATACGGATCGCGAACATCGATCTCTCACCTGCAGCACTTGTGCGCAGGTGCAGTGCGCATCACTGTCGTGCACCGAAAAAAGCTCAGTTCGTGTACACGACATAACAATAATATTATTGAACGGCGATAAAAATATTACACTAATGGTAATCAACTCATAATATTTTATCATAGTAGTCGTGTACTGTTGGTATAGGGCACCGATGATAAAAATATGTACACTTCACGATATATTTTTTACGTCCACTACCTACATATTATATTATATAGATAGATACCACGTCGACAAGGTAAGCGAATTACCTACCTACCGATACGTGTCATAGCCGATCTGGTGATTTTAATTTCGTCCCTTCAATTAGCTTAGCGAAAATTGCGCTCGGATATTGCGAGTGGAGCTCGTATAAATTCTGCGGTAAATTATTTTTTAACACTATTAATTTTGAAAATTCATATTTTCATCCGGGACCTGAGACCTTTAATCGTGTTAAATATTATTATATATAATATAGTTTTATTGTCCATCGATGCATTAACAGTTAATAATAATGTGATACCTCGCGAAAGGTATATTAATAAATAGTATGCATAATTGTATCATATCATATTAATATGATTGGCTTGTATGATTATATTATAAAATATAATTTTTTTTTTCACTATACTTCTCATGAAGATATTCGCGTATTTGCTAGTTCGGCAAGCAATGTCAATAGTGCAAATAGAGTTTTTTTTATTTGTATACTTGGTTTCTATTAAACCATCCACGTCATCTTGCTAATTCATATTGCATTTTCCGATCGAGTTATTGTGCTATATACTGATACGAACGATGGACATATTTTGATAAGCAACTTCCAGACAAAACCGTGAGTATATTATTGGCAATAACAATAAAGTATAATAAATAATATTAGATGTTATTTCTAACAAGAACCTCGACATTTTCTTAATTTTTTTCAAGTTCATTTTATTTCATGGATTTAAATAGTATTAGTAGGTATATTATAATACTCGTAAACACTAAATACAGTTTTTATATTAATTTAGAAGAGAAACTTTTGAAGTTTCTATGCAGTAGATCTTTGAAATGTCAATATAGGAATTAGTGAATTAATTAATAATGATTCAACAACACTTTTTTTTACTTGTTTTTTTTTTTCTGTTAAGAAATAATTACGGATTATTTGAAAATATTAAATATTAATTTAATACTTACATAATCTACTTACATTATGTTTTAATTATTTCTATGGGTTCAATAACTATATCCTCTGTAACCAACTACAATCAGTAACTATGTATAACTATTAATGAATATTAGTGCTATGTAAATATCAAATATTTATTATTTTATTCATGAATTAGTGAATTGAGTTAAATTTAACATTATTATCATTTAGTTTTAGTATAATTCACACGAGTATGGCAGAACAAATATATTTGGTACAACTAATATGAATATTTATAATGATTGAAAATAAACATTTTTTCCTTTCATTTGATGATACATTATTTTATAATAATTTGGTTTTTGGATACATTATATATCCATACGATTATGTGAACTTATTAACTCGTAAATAAAGTATCAATATTCAAATAATTTTCAATGTTTGATGGAATTTCGTTTATAGTTTCAATTTAACATACGTAGATATACCTCCATTTATTGTGTGTTTGCTAAAATGCGACGAAAAATAAATCACACATTATTTTGATATTATATATTATAGTGAACTATCGCTTTTTTTTACAAATTTTCTTTAAACATATTCAACAATAAAAAAATATCTAGCATAAGAATAATATATATTTTTCAATGCAGTATGTGTGTTTCTGCTTAATTCTCACTCGGCAATGTCTCATTCGATTTCTGTCATTGTTACACACATTTTTTAAACTCGTATTTTTTACACCATATTATAGTGGGTATATTATTATGGTATGTGTGGGCCATTAAACAGAAGTTATAAATTACGATCCACTGTTGTAAGCACTGAATAATGTTTATTGCATAAAAGTAGTCAGATGTGAAAATAAAATAATAGAAGTTCTTGGATACTTTTAAATTCAAAATGAAAACCTTAAGTCTATTATTACAAGAAAAACACATTTTAAGGGCACGAAATAAAATACAATTTATAATATTATTATGAAGAATTTCAAAATAAAAGTTGCTTTTACCAAAGAGTTTTTAGTATTGTTTTAAAGACTTGTATAATATAGGTCATTGATATTATAATTCTGCGAAAAACTAAAAAATAAAAAAAAATTATAATACTTATCAATAATTACATAATACTTAATTTATTTAACTAAAAGAATGTACCAACAGAGACTATTATGATAACAATATAATCAATTCACGTCTTATCCATGATAAAAATTAAGTATTTAATAAACACTTGTTTATTTATCAATTATTTGATACTAAAATGTAGACAAAAGAAGAGAAAATAAAACGAAAATAATAGTGTACATGTTTTCTCATTAGATTATGAAGATAATTATTGCATGTTTTTATACTAACAGTTAACAAACAAATTTATTAATTTTGTTAGAATATATTATTACTAACGTGGACATTGTTTAATTATTAAATAGGTCGTGACTTCTACTTAAAATGTATTATTTTCAAAATACTGTTAAACGAATTTTTCTATGGAATTATTTAATACATCGATTCACATTTAAAAAAAAAATATTAAAAATATCTTTATAAGTTAGTTTTAGAACCGCAGTTATTAAGATTTTCATTATTAATAACCTTAAAATATTGAATAGCCACTTAGCAAGTTTTGATTTTCATTTAATGTGTAAACGTTTTGTATTCCATAGAAATATAGAATAATACACTTTACAGGTTCCTCCTATACCTAGTTAGTACACAAAAATTACCTATACATTATATAAAACTGGAGTCGTTGAATAATATTAATAATACACAGGCTAAGGATTGGAACAAAGGAAATTCAGAACAATATTTGTAAAAATTCCCTATTTATAAATTTATAATACTCCGTTAAATCAGCGATTATCCAATTCACATTTTTAGCTTTAACTTAATTTAATTGGGCTAATTAACAAAGAAATTACAAGGAATACAAATATGGAAAATAAACAAAAATTAATAATTAGAAAGTTCAACAAAGACTAAAGAGTACTTATACCTATATAAAGTTGACCTCTTTCTTAATAAATACGTGATTTAGAACAATGAAGATTTATCTAATTACCATAGAGAATCTCCAGGAATGAAACAGTTGTATTGGTTAAAATGAAACGGTATTTGTTCTTAAATAATATTTTCATAAACAAGAATAAAAAGGTACAATAAATTAAGATAACTTATCGTTTTCGTATTTTGGTAACCACCATAACTTCAATAAGTGTAGCATTCTTCAAATGATACTATAAAGTATAATACTTGCAGAATTTGTGTACATTAAATTAAAATGAAACCTTTAAATATTGAAAACAATGTTTTCGAATAAGTTTAAAAACTCTACCATGAACAATTTCAAAAACCAAGTCGGAACCCCTTTATTCCACGCCCATGATAATATTAATTTTATGGATTTATACGTATAAAATATAATCTAAGAATAACTTTTAATGTGTTTTGAACTGTTTTAAAAGTATAATCAGTCTAATAAAAGCATTATAAACTAATGGAAGTGCTATGAAATGAAATATTTAATGTTTCCAAAATATTAAACAAAAAATAAAAATCGAATGTTCATCATAAATTCGAAAATATTCGTACACAATAATATTATACATGGTAGCTATTACTATTACATTATCGTATTAAATTGATGATTTCATTATAATGACGGGTTATTTATATTTGATGCAGATTATTATGGATTAGTGAACCTATACAACATGTGATTTTAATTATACTCCTTGAAATATGGTTAGATATAATTTATACAACCATTTATTTGATAGTTTATGAGTATGACAAAAAGTGTTGCTGATACGTTTATTATCTTGGAGATAAATCCATTGTCTGTACATTTTATCTGAAATTAAATATTAAAATTACTTAATAATAATGCGTTTAAAAAATAATTGCATCACTCGTGTCTCGCATTACGAAACTCGAAAACAGCTTAATGTCTACGCGAAAAAAAGTAATCAACGATGTTTTCAAGTGGCAAAAAACCACCGGCGTAATCATTACATCGAGATAAATCTTATCTCAGCCATCTAAATGATGATTATGAACAAAACAAATGGGGGTGTATATTTAATTAAAATTAAAATCAAACACAATAACCGCCGTCGGGTACACGAACTCTAAGTTTTTTTTTATCACTCAAACTTAACTCGACCTTATTAAAACGACTGCATATACCTGCCAAACAATATAATAGTGCTATGTAACACTATAGATATTGTTTGCGTGGCTGCGTGTATAGGTAATGCGACTACAATATTGTAATAAAGAGTATTGCCAATGTATATTATATCGTGCACATTATATCCCCAACAGGACAAACCTTTCTGCGGGGTACTTCCAATAAAAGTTAAACTGGTTCCCTACTACTTTGGGTATTATCTTTAGAATTCGACGACGATACCTCATCGATACAATTAGGTGTTTTAAATTCCTAGAAATTGGGGGGCAAGACGACTATAATAAGGAGTCTCGGACAATCCCGTGAAAATTTCCGGACTTCTCATTTGGGTCAACGATTCCTAAACTTTTACCTGCCGGGAAAGGTATTATTGTGCTGTAAGGAATACGGGTGATTTAATATTATAAGATAAAGATACCACATAAATAAGTCAGTGCCCTGCAAGTCACCGAACCAAAGGCCAGAACAACGTTGTTCCACAGTGTAATCCGGATAAAAAAAAAAAAAAAAGGCGAAAGAAGAAAAAATCGTCTCTATATATAATGTATATCTACCGATACCGTAAGATTATAGAATCGGGAAACATGTCGTATATATTTATTATATATATACAGAGTGATTATTTCAACAAAAACTGGGAAATATTTCTGAAAATACAAGTGATTTTAATATTTTAAGAACATAAATGAATATACTCATAGAAAAATAGAAAATAGTATACATATATTATACTAAAGTTAAAAAAAAATTATAATTTTTTAATTACTTTAGAAGTCAAAGATATTACCTGTTTTACAATAAAAATAATAATTCTGCGATTGAATAGAGTGAGGTTCTACAGTGTCCGGATCACAAATACATAATATATGATATAAGTACTCGTTGGATAAAATCGAGACGAAATTCTTAATCGTTCATAATATATCACTGTGCAGGCCTGCAGACATGCATATGGTAGTGTATTTTGGAGGTCTCCCCTACCCTTGTTGAACTTTTTTTACTTATATTCAATCGTCATTCATTTGTAATCTATATGAAACGCCTTCTCAGCACGCAATTTGTTTTTATGTATGCGTGCCCCACACATAAGCACATAATTAATATTTCCTAACTATGGTAAAAATATTTTCAGGAAAATAATAGCTATCAAAATATTTTGAAAAGTTGCGTAAGTAATTAGGAAATATTTTAGTTATATTCTTTGGCCAAGATTTTCATACTTTTGAATATATTTTATAAAAAAACATTTACAAAATATTTTAATCATATATTTTCAAAAAACATTTTTACCTAAACTTTATAAAAATATTAAGTCAACATTCTTATGCAATCATATGGTACAATATTTTGTTATCATAAGAAGAAAATATTTATAAAATATTATTAGTCAAATATTCATTAGTCGACCACTTTAAAACATTCACAAAGTATTATCATTTCCCGAATGCTGTGTGGGCGCGCATTGTAACCTATATGTACGTTCCGAAAAATGTTTATTGTCACAACTTGTCGGAAGAAATTCAAAATTTAAGTACAAAGTTTTATTTTTATACAATATAATATAGAGCGTGCACACAGTAAAATTGTATAATTAATTAACCACCGTGTAATATGCAATACGTTCCGTCACGCCCATCGCACGTTAACAAAAGTAGGGACGTTTCCAATCACAACTATTAATTAAAACGTTTTGTTAAACATCGTTTAACTTTTTAACCGCATTAAGCTCGTTACAGACGATAATAATTATAAATGTTAATTTTCCTCGGTTTTTTTCCACGCGATTCAAATAATTAGTTCTAGGTCATACAAAGATCGTTAATTTTATCCTGGCACAACACATCCCGCGTAAATTTGTATAATATCAGCGGTCTAAGGTTTATCAATATGTTAGGTAAAATTGATGTGAAAACGTTTACTCCGGCATTTTTAAGCAACAATAGTTTTCCGAACATTTTGCGGAACTATTTAATAATACGAAATTTTCATATCCATATTTTAGGGGACGAAGCAAATCATCAACGGACCAAAATCATTCTGCATTTTCTCTTGCAATAATAAGTAGCAGAGTGGCTCATTATAAAGTATAATATCTTAAAAGCGTTTAGAAAATGGTTTTGTTTGCTATAATTAGGTACATATCGCAGTATTATTGTATTTTATCTAACAGTATAATAACTATGTCATGCTCATTATTATTAATGGGATACTATTGCATTTATATTATACTGTTTAATAAGATGCGCGCATCTAGTGCCAATAACCAGATATAAGTCAACAGTTTTCAAAAATTCATTTCTAACACAAAAGTGTTAGGAAAGAAAATCTCTATCGATTGGCACACGAACCAAATACGTCCAATCATTATTATAGGAGATACAGTTATAACACTATTTTTATAAATTTTGCTGTTGCAATAATCAGGCATTTCCGGACGTATCCGTAAAAAACATTATAATATATACATTTTTATTTTTCGTTGAGCTCAAAAACCAAGTAAGTCCGGATGTAACTGGTTACTTCTCCCAACAATTTTATATCCGGTGCAAAAATCAAGTACAAAAAGATGGTTTATTTTTATTAACTATAACAAAATCAATAACTTAATATAATAGTCGTATTATGTTGCTAGTGTAAGGTAGACTATAGTTTTGGTTTTTTACTTTGAATGGTATACCACTGTCTGTAATTTATTTTTTTGGATTATTGCAACTATTGAAAAGGTATGTATCAACTTTTATTAGTTTTTCAAAATTTAAAATTTAATTTTAAAATTATGGTATACAATATTATACAAAAGGGAATTATTTTATTAGGTATGTCTTATTTCTGCACATAGAAATATCATATTAGCGGTAAAAGGACGTTTTGCCCCCGGTCTTTTCGGCCCCGTCAAAAAAGCGAGTCCACGGACGTTTTGTCCCTGTCTATTATTAAGATAGGACATTTGGTCCCTGGGAATTATGTGATGTTATTTACTTACCTATAGGACGTTTGGTATCCGGTATTTTAAATCACTACATTTAAATGGCCTTTTTAAAATTATTTTTAAGAAACGTACAATTTCAATATAATTTATATTAATATGTGGGAATGTCCTATACCAACAACTTGTGATAACATTTTTTAATATTGATTTTTTTCCATTCCTACTCTAAGCTAAAAACTTACATTTATAATTTGAATATTGATGTTTAATTTATTCTCTGTTATTTCAACTATTACACATATTATATATGTGTTAAATTAAAGATAATTTTAGTCTTTAAATACTGTACTCTTACCCTTTGGGGTTTTACAAATATTTATTTATTTAATAAATATTATAATATTATTATTATTATTAAAACTAATAATTTTTTTTAAAATATTACCAATTTTGTTTGAGTTGTTCGGTGACAAAGATGACGACGACGACAAGGGGTTCCCAGGAGCTAAATATCCTATCTTAATAATAGACGGGGACGAAACGAGCTAATTTTTTTTAAGGGGACGAAAAGGCAGGGGCTAAACGTCCGCAATCCCATATTGGCATGACACAACGTTTTTAATGTTCGGCTCATTTACCAATAATTTTTAGCAAGTTTTTCTAGTTAATCCGAAAAATTTGAGAAAACGGACTCATCTGGTTATTGCGCCCGCGCCTTCTGTCGCCATTATATTTTTTTCGTCGAGTTTCGAATTTCTTTTGTGCACACATTACGTACCTATATACACGTAAACATTACATGGGTACCTATACCGAAATCGGTAAAGTCGTGGCCAAAAGCGTACCTACGCACAACATCGGAGGATGGCAATTATTAATAGGTCGTCGTCGTCGGTTTTTGTTGCGAATATTGTTGAGCGGTGCGCGCACATCGGTCGGCGCCGCGGCTGGCGTGTGGAGCGGCGGCGGGGTGGTGTGCGACGACGATCGGACTTTTCGGTCGTTTAGCGCATCTGTTCCGAATCCGGAAGGGGTGTCTCTCTCTCACTCACTCTCACTACCCACCCCCACAGACCGACACAGCCCGCGGTCACACACACTCGGGGCGAAATTATAATACATTTATTATTCCTGTTCTGTATTAACACTAACGTGCTCACACACACACACACACACACACACACAGACATACCATACATAATAATAGGACTTGCACACGCACACGCACAGGTCGTTGCCGGTTAACCGGGGTACCGCGCAGTTTTAAATGATTAATACTCTCCGTATACCTACGACGTAGCCGAATGTCACTGCGCTATAATACATGAAATATAATATATTTTAGTTGCAGTTATTATTATTATTATTTTTTTTACGTATAAAACTATTATACAGGACGCGCGTCTGTGAGTTTTCGCTGAATACAAGAGAAAAACTGCAATCCAAACGGTGCTCGGCTGTAATAATAATAGTAATAACAATAATAGTATCTAAATACATTTATTATTACTATTTTCAAGAGCGAGTTATATATATATGTGTGTGTGTGGGGGGGGGGGTGGTACATTGTAGAGGGTGTGATTTTTTTTTTTTTTATATCTCGAACCAGACAATATATACTATCAGAAAACGTAAGAAATTTTTTAATTTTAAAAACAAATTATGACTAGGTATTAAATAATAAAGTAAAATAACATAATATATGTAGAAATTATGCTCCTATATAAAAAACGTATTATTCAGTACGCTAATACGCATTATTATTTTTTATATTTTTTTCCATACTAAACAAAACTTGTTATTATAAGAGGGATGAACAATTATCGAATGCTTATAATTTTATTTTAGTAATAATATAATATGAACACGGTTAATATCGGATAAAGGTACCTACTGTACTTATTAAATTAATTATTATTAAAATCATATTATAATTTACTATATTCATTATGGGATGGGTCATTCCCGGGAACGTAATTTGACGGGGATTCCCGGGAATTCCCAGGAATACCTGGGAATCGTAAGGAAAATGTGGGAACGAATTATTATTATTGGAGTATTTATACCCATGTGGCTATGTATAATATACTGTGCTAGTAGAATCGTCAAACGATGTGTCTATTATAATTCTCTGATTTTTATATCATGAAATACAAAAAATAAAATAAAATTATTATGATACTTATAAAAAACATTAAAGATTCACTAAACATGTCAAATATTAATGACAAAAACTGAAAATACCACAGAATAAGTTATTATAAACTATCAAATGTAACAGTAACGTGTTGAGAGGTGGGCTAAGGGGGCAGATTCCCAAGGAGCAAAATTTTATTTTGAATATTTAGATGTTGACAAAATATAACAATGTTATATATTGTGACAAACATTAAAAATAATATGAATTTATAACAATGTGATTATCTATTATTATTTATTTTTCTATAAATAGGTGGAACTGTGGGAGAGTACCTAGTCAAGGGCAACACTAATAAATCTGCTCCTGTTCGGTTAATTGGAACTACTGTCAAATGATGCAATACGAATTTATAAAAACGATTTTTTTTTTTTTTTTTTTGTTATATTTAATTATTTTATAACTAGGTACTTATACCGTTGGAATCAATGGATGAATCGATACACAAATCAAAATGTGTGACTGACTTGTGAAAGAGTTATAGCTTCTAAAAATTTTAATTTTTAACAGCTTTTCGAGTTGCCGGGATTGTTCCCAAAAATTCCTGGGAGCACCAACCCTATACCCATATCTTGATATTATGTTGTAGCTATGACACGAGATTGGGTACAACTTTTATTTTTAAATATACTCAACTTTTAAGTCATAGTATGTATATAATATTTAAGAAGTAATTACAATTAATATTTAATCGTAGGCCCAAAGAATCTCTATTATTGTAGCAAATTAATATGAATAAAAATCTGCATTTGGAATGATTGATCGTACTGAAAATCATTTTCAACGATACATTGATCATAATCATTGTATCATACGGATTTGATGTGAACAAATTAGCAAAATATAATTCTTTTGACAAGAATAAAGCGAATGAATAATAACAAAGAGAAAAACTACATTTATTTTTATTTTTACATACAATTATGTACAATATACTGTTTGAACAGTGCTTACGAAGCGTCGAATTTGGTCCACATACTTATAGTTTATCCGATCACCACTGAAAAACCGAATACAAATAGTGATCATAATAATAATAATAATGATGATAATAAAATCGAGCCGGGTAGGTACCTACCATCGAAAATACGCGGTCCCCCATCCCATCTGGTTTGGTCCAAATTGATATTAAGGTGCGGTATTTACGATATGAAATTTGAAAAATGGAAAGATATCTCTAAAAAATAAAAGAGCACTACGGGTAGAAAGCTTAAGCAAAAATGATTTCTGGTAACAAAATCACGGCTCAACTAGTAATTGAAATATCGTGAAGCAGGAAACGGGATTTGGTATTTTTTATTTATATTATACACTGTTTTTTTTTCATCCTCCTCGTTTTGCTAGTGAACAAAAAAAGAATTGAGAAAACGAGAAATATTATACAGACTTGTATATTTTTGTTGAATTATATCGTATAGTAGTTAAGATGAGGGATTTACAGGCGAAAAAAGAAGATAATATGATGTGCTTTTGTAAATATATACAAAGAAAGTTTTTTTTCGGTTTTTTAAGTAAGCTGCAAGTAGGTATCTAATTAGTCTCGATTCCAATTTATGAAAGCAAAAAAAAAAATAATAATAATTTATTACCGTGAAAATGTTTTCATTCTTCAACATTTCTTGAATATAATAATAATAATGTGTAGGTACTTAATAAGAAACGTATTCGAAAACGTCTAATTATTAACATTGTATTATAATATGAACATACTCGACTGCAATATAATAAACTGCTTACATCGGACAATGCAAGTATAATATGGACTAATTGACCGAACAAAAAACAAAAAAAAATCGCAAAAAGTTATTGTGTTTCGCATATTAAATAACAACACATTGTATTATACTGCCACTGCCTATTTAGAATAAATGGGTGTAATAAGGATCGTTTTCATAGACATATGACAAGTAAACAACAAATAAGACGGTAAAATATTTTGAATTATTTTGGCAATACAAGTTTTCTCTCCAGAACAAAGATATTTCAAAAGCACCTCAATTACCAGGGAATGGAACCGAACCTAAAAGAACCGGTTTTGGAACCAAATCCTTTAAAATATTAAGAACCAGAACCGAATCCGAAAAATTTATTTTAAAAATAAAGTACCGGAATTTTTAAATTGAATAGGTTCTTTTAGATTCAAAAATAAAATAATTTTATTCATCATAATTTAATGGTATTACACTATTATTGTTTTGTGTATAAACTATGAATGATCATATTATGAGTTTTCTAATATTTCTCATACTATTAATATTATACCCTCAATCCGGATAGGTATTTAAAATTATTCTACTTTTCGGTATATCTAAATTATCTGGAACCGTACCTTTATTTTTTTTTTTAAACCAGAACCAAACCTGAACAGTTATTTTATTTTTGGAGGACCAATACCGGAAACGATACCGATAAATTCAAGAGGTTCCAGTCCCTGGACTAAATACACACAGGTATAATATTATATTATACATATTGTCTAGTTATTTATTTAGACCATTCGCCACGTGTCCATGTGAAATAACTACGTGCGAAAAAGATTCATCACGAGTGCATTAATTATTTTTCTAACAGTGCCGGAAAAATGGTATAAAACTTCGTCCTTTTGCAGGATTACTTGGAAAATAGTATATCCGATGAGAAAGCATCGTGTACAAGCAGCAGGTATACTGCATCAGTGATGGGGTACGTATAATGATCTCTCTCCCACACTCACTCTCTCACTCCCTCTATCTCTCTCTCCGATAACCCAAATTACGTCCAAAACGAGAAAACCTACGCGCGCGGCCCACTCTGTATATATTATAACATAAAAATATAAATATACAGTTGTATAACTATATAATATATAATATAAACCTTTGTGTGCCCGCGCGAGTGCGCGTGTGAATGCGTAACAAGGGAAGTGTGCTGTAGGTACTTGGGACCCTCCTAATGCCGTACACTGATTCGTTATGTAAATGTAATTGACTCGCACAAGACTACGATAACCCTCGGTTCGACCAATCTTGGGTAATCGAATTCGTTCAATTGGCCGTCGGCATAACATCCCTCGCCCCAATATACCTTCCAAATAATAATAATATAATTCGTGACGGGCGAGGACGGACGCGTATATATATATATATATATATATTATTATTATGCGCGAATAGTAGAAAAAGAAAATTAAAAAATATATACTTATATATATGTACAATTTACGTCGTAGGGCGCTTATCGCAAATCTTTTCTTTTTTTTTTTTTCGTTTTTGTAGTGTCGCTGTGCAGCGATAACGCACAATATGTGTATCGAGATGAAACTCAATATATTATAGGATTAATTTTAAATGGAACGATTTTCGCACGCACGTCACGCGTTCATATTTTTGTGTGTGA
>WHPZ01580988.1:22310-41333 GCA_016617965.1 Macrosiphum rosae
CCGAGTGTGACATACGTCATATTGTATACGTTCCATACGAATATACTGCATAATTAATATTCTAGTTTGCCCAATGTTTTTATGTAATTTTTTCCAACAACTGTGGAGAAGAGTACCGGCATTTTCCCCACTATTTACCCCCAGTCATGCTCCGAAACTTGATGACTGATAACGAAAACAATAAAAACCAATAGACCAATATTCCACTCTCGATTTTAATGAAGTAATATTTAATACGGAAAAATATAATTAATCAGTTTATTTTTATATGCCAGCCCGGATCATATAATTAAGTGGTTCGTTTGATTGGTATGTACATGGTATAGTATAGTATGGTATAGTCTACGCTGTATCATTTGAGTTAAATTTTTTTTTTTAGTACGAAATACTCGTCACTGACTTGCATAATATTTTCGAAACTCAATACCAAATAATAAACAACAACTACGATTCATGGGAATAAGATTTCGGCGGAACGCCTTTATAGGTTAGGTGTCTATTATATAGGGCCAAGGCAGTCGTATACAGGTCGGTAATGAATTAATGTGTGGACGTTTTTTTGGGGGACAGAAAAATGGTCGAAAAAATGTGGAATGGAATTTCGCGGAGTAAATGATAGTTGAAGTCAAATGTACTTTGGCGGGATGTGGTATTATACGAGAGGGGATCAGTCGGCGGGTAGGGGGGTTGGGCCAAGGGCGAAAGGGAAGAAATGGGGTTTCGTTGGAAATGAGGAAATTCGTTACAAAGGACAATAGTATGGTTTGGAACATCATTTTTCATTCTGATGATTTTACGGTTATAGAGTTCGGCGATTAAGGGAGGGTGTTTTGGGGAAAAATTGGAAAATAAAATGCTCTTTTCACTCTTGCGTATTACTTGTCCTGCTGCACCACGTATTCGACAATATTATACATCATCCTTGATAGTTCTACCTGGAATTCCGAATGAATATATTATAATAAAATAATATAATATACAAGTACACCACAAATGTTAGTTAGTTAGAGCGGAAAATACCATTGAAATTCAGAAAAACGATATAATATCCAGATTGATATAATTAAATAGTATGTATGCTTCTATATCAGATCGTAAGACTATAATATTATGAATATCAAATTATATATTTATAATTATAAACACTTAATATTATACGTTAAAATATTATTATTATGAGCCCAATGGCCCATGTTGCCGAGGGTATTAATATAAATATATATAAAATATATACATGAAATATTATATTGTAAATACGCGTCCATAATATTATCATCTTTCTTAAATATTATTTTGCATATCTTATATATTATGTTCGGCAGTTAGATTTTGATTACTTCCAAATATAATATACAATTTTATTTTAACGAAATAAATTATTTTATGTAGATACTTATGAGTTTTATATAAGAGAATAAAATCCCAATCCGTATTGTCATTAGTCACCCAAGAAGACCATTTCCAATACACATTTCTTGGCACTACGATTTTGAAAAGTTTTTTTATTTCAAATGTACAAGGACTATAAATTGAATCATCAGAAAATCTTTAAATCCACTTGAAATGTCCAATTGGTTTGATAAATGGAAACCAATCACTTTACACTGCATTTACACTTTGTTGTGGAATACTTCCTGAAGTAACCTTGAGCAATATAATTATTAAATTCCAATCAATATATTGCTTATTTAAGTCAAATACTTCGAAACACTATTCTATCGTACACTCAACTAGAAACACTCATAAGACGTGTTTACGATTTTCATTCTAGTTAAAAATTCTTATTTATTGGATGGTAAAACTAAAGTTGTATTGTACACTATGTTTTCCTTGACCTCGGAATCAACTAAAATCATTAAAGTACATGTAAATGAAATAGAACAGAATAAATTTGAACAAGGGTCTGAAGGCTAATGGATTTTTCGGAAAATAACCATCTACACGTATAAGAAAACTTATGGTTGTATAAAATACTTATAATAGTATGACGTGTGGCATAGATTGTAAGTATAGTACTGAAAAAATAAAACGAAAATTGGTTTATTCAAACATTATTCACAGAAAATATTATTTTAAAATCAAGCGATAACAATATAAACAGAAAACAAGTGCGCAATACCTTATAAAAAAAAACCGGCCAACGATAATGCAAAGATTTCGAATTTTCGGAAATTCCATTACTGACACCCGACGTGAGTAAAACAATAATCCGTCCGTTGGATGAGAGAGGAACGAGAATGCGTGGTGAACAATACATAATATGATCCCTAGCACAGCAAGTCTCGATGATAATACCATAATATTATTATAATATTATATGTACCAAAACACACTAAAGTGCGTTATTCTGCAGAAAAGTTATCTACATAATATTATTATGTTTCAGTATTGCATATAATATATTGTATTGTACAAGATCAGGTGTAGAACAATAATAATACAATATACATTCGAATGCAGGTAGGTTTAGAATTAAGTGTCAAACATCAATAGCCATACAATATATTATAATATTGTATTATAGCAGTATACAGTGCGAATCTCGAAGTTCTGTCAGCGATAATGATGTTCACATTGAAATATTATTATGTTGGATATTTTTCGTGATATTATGTCCAGTACAATACTCGTGAACGAGTCTCGACTTGAACGCATCATTATGATAATGAGATGTACATCATCAGGTTAGGTTAAGTATCTTGGAGCTTCGGGTGTCGGGAGACATCGTCGCCGCCACCGCCTGTGCACGGTTTTCCGATGGTTTTCCCGAGGAACACGACACAAGCGTTTCCGGTAATACAGAACGGGCACTTTGGACCGAAACACGCGAAAGTGTCAAAACACACGTCGGTCGCAGTGATTTTCTTTTTACTTGTCCTTTATTTCTTTTCTTTTCGCACTCTGTTTCCCGATACGGTAAAACTGTAAAAAGTTTCCCATGCGCCGCACGTGTGGGACTTCACACGGCGTATTGAACGTTAAACCCGACGAGCAACTTGTACACGACGACGAGGACGACGACAACCTATAACACGGGGCAGTTATAATTTCGAGGGAAGTTTCGTTTTGATTTATCTCCGACGTGCCCGTTTGTAGGTACCTATTATACGATTGCAAAGTTCAAACGGCGGAAAGTGCAATCGCCGAAAGCATCCTAGTTGCAAACCTCCCCCTTGAACGGTTCATTGTGTTTTATCGGCGACCGATAATTGTTGTTAATCAAACCTGCACAGGTACGAAAACAATTAAAAACTAATTAGGTGTATATGTATAATACCTTTATCCACAATACTACCGTCGTTCGGACTTGACAATAACAATAATGTGTCTCGGAATATATTATATTACGGGGGAGTGATAGGGACTACGGTAAAACACTTTAATTGGAAATAATCAAGTGTACTGAACCTTTTTTATTTTCCATCCACCTCAGACAGCGACATCAGATACACGGAAAACCCGTAAGACGGTCGTTAGATGGCTCACATAAAAGTACGCTTTGAATCGGCTACGTTGTACCTATATAATATGCGCGGTACCATTATAACAGACAACTGAAGCGAACATTTTCAAGAAGAACATAACCGTGCGATTATTTTGATTGATTTGCCGTTATGTGCCTCGAAAACTTTAGTAGATATAACGCTGCGCCGCTTTTGTGTTCGACCATTCGAAACCGTCCGATTTCGCGTTATTATTTTTAATAAACGCGTTACGTCGTTAGAAAATATATAATATTATATTATAAGTAATTCACCGTCGACATTGCGTCTGGGAAAAATAACGGAACCGCATTTGCACGAATGATTTCAAACTTTAACGGTGTTACAATAATATATAGTCCTGCGGAACAGCCTGAGACGTGCCCTAGATCACGAGGAGTCGTATCAATTTGAAATTACAACAATTCGACGACCTGGGAAACGCGCTTTGGTTTTAAACTAATAGTGGACGTAGGTAGGTACGTCTTGTTGGTTGTTGTTTATTTTTTTCCCATTGATTTCCTTTTGAGAGGACGCTTATTTCGTTCCATCTAACGTTTAATGTTTAATTAAAGATGTTCGGCAATACCGATAATAATGTATGATGTGAATTGTGTAAGAGCTGTATAAATAATAATCAACTATTTTGTGTGCATAACATGTCGTCGTTTAGCATTTTACCACTCCGAATAGATCATTGAGACAATGATATTATGGGTGTAAGTCTTTTATTTGGCCAAAAAGACATAAACGGCCTGTGTGTTTAGCTTTTTGCTGCTATGTTTCACGACATTATTGTGGGAGTCTACTTTGAAAAAAAGCTAACTGTGAACAATTTCCAAATCATTTACTTCCTATTTTCTAAACATCTACATCTAAGTATCTGTGTTGTATCTTGTGTGCGGTGGACAAAAGTATCGATCACCTATTATAGTGGTTATTATAACTGGTTTAAAATGAGTTTGGAAAATGGTGGTTGAACTCTAGCATACTTCAGTTTTTCTGAACGATTTGAAAAAAATGTTTATATCTTGTTTTGAAAATGGCTGACGCTTGACTAAAATTGTTGTTTTCAATATTTAAGTACATCTACGTAGGTTTTTGTTCGTGTCGAGTACAATCAGAATACATTATAATATCATTCCTACAATTGTTTATGAAACCTAAAAAGATATTTTTCATTCAAACTGTTATAATATGGCAGACGGTGAAAAAATTCAGAAAAAAAATACAAAACATCCACAGCAAAATAATAACGCAATAATAATTGTAATGAAACCTTATATACCTATACCGTATGCCGTTAGATCATTATTGTTCAGATATTGCGATGAATTTGCCCAACGAATATTATATATAATTAAATACAAAACAAGAATAATAACTAAATATTATTTCTTCCGAGTTCTACACCATTAAAATTCAAAGTATATTCAATATAAACAAGAAATATTAAGTGTTTTCGAGAATACGATAAAATACAATTTATCACAGGGAAATTTTAACTGAAATTGAAGAAATTGATTACCCAATAAACACCATCGTTCTTCGGTCACTCACTATTATATTAATACAGTACAATATTATAATATTATACTTATAATGTTTTTTAAAACTCAAATTTAAATCAGTGTCTAAATCATATTACCATTCCATAATAGTAAATTGCACAGAAAAATGTCAGTAAAATATTTTAAAGACCTAATCGAATATAATTACTGGAAAACTTTAAAACTTTAACTCGTTAAATTGTGAAATTATATTTTACACCTTTAAAGATAACAATAAATGTTCTATTATTGTATAATAGTTTAGACTACCTATAGTGTTACTTTTTTTTTTATGTAATGGATTATAGCTTTGACGACTGAGGTCATTATCCTGTAAGGTTGGTAGGGTTGGTACGATAAGGTTGGAATAATGGTTAAAACACGTGTATGTGTGGCAAGGTTTTAGCACACTACGAACACAGGCGGTCACCCATCCGGGAACTAGGGACAACGGCCGTTACTTCCTCTCAGTCGTAACTGATTGCAGCCCACGCGCCGTACTATGCCACTTTAGTGTTACATTATAATACATACAACTGGACTTTTAAAGTCGTACATGCACGTTGCACATATTCTATGGAAAGTTCCAGATAAACCAAAACGCTTTAAGAACAAGATTTTCTAACTTCGTTTTTCAGTAGATTAATTGTATTATTTATTATATTATTATTCTCTATACAATTTAATCCACTTTAAATCAAAGGCGCGATGAAAATCACATTACACAGATCTCAAACCTAACAACAATGGTCTCGCAGACTCTCACTCCATACAATCAGATGTTTTATAAATACATTTTTGAATGAAAGATTTTATACAAACGATTATCTCTGGTTTTTTTTTTTAAGATAAATATTTATAATCCTAACACGATAAACCATGATAAATGCATAAATATATTATTCGTTAATCGTTTTATTCTCGCCTGCAGACTGCAACTACACAAATAGGGGAACGAACATTGATATCGCAGTATGGTTTAGGTCCGCGGCTGCAAAAGTTTGTCCGAAAGTGGGTTCTACCTATAATAGGCATGTAGGTAATTCAATAGGTAAAGTTAATCAATATAATATTTGATAATGTTATACCGTGTGAATATTTGTGGTACAGTAAACGGTGGTTCAATTTTCATACTCGGTATTTTGACTGACAATATTTGTACGAGCTTCTGCAGTGCAAAAGGTTCAACCAACACATTGCCTACTATTGCCCGTACTCGTCAGCTTTACAGCTGAATGGAACAAGCAAGACGTCATCTATAATATCATACTCGTGTATCGTGAGTCGTGAGTGTGCAGCTGTACAAACACACATAATACATAAAATATATTATATTATCATATTCTGTTGTACAGCGTAAGTTGGACGTGTTAAACTCGACCAAGTTGATAATTTAGCTTTTGTTTAGTCGTTTGAACACCCGCACGCAGGTCGTATGTTATATTTCATAGAAACGTAGAACGGTCGTCTTCGATCCATAGCCGGGGGACTTGAACGGTTTTTGTCCACTCAATGCCCCATTTCCAGTTTTTTGTTGGTTTTTTAGTTGTTGTTTTTTTTTTTTTTTTGGTCAACTCTACTTTCGCAGCACCGTATCGCTCTCGCCCGGACCGCGGTATATGCGGGAAATTGTTTTAATTATAACAAACATTAGGAGGCTAAACTCGATATTATTAAGTGCCAGTCTCCACGCGAGAAAATTCTAGTCGCGTACCGTCCCTCGCCGCCACGCAGTATATGCAGTTAATATACATGGCATCGGGGGTTCGCATTTGTAATTAGGACGAATCGTTGGAATATATTCTTGAGCAGAATATTAGAGGGCGAAACGTGTACGGCAGTAACGACGCCGACACCGTCGTAGCAGGGACGGGAGCAAAAACAGAAAAAAGTCACAATATTAATTTGTTCATTGACGTCACACGCGGCTCTACGCGAGTCGTTCATTACACTAATTATTATTATTTTTAAACATTGCACTTCATTGTTTTTAATTTTTTCTTTTATTTCAAAAGTCATTATAATAAAGCTTATACCTTTGTAAGCGTATAAATAATGAATAACACTTGTTACACGAGGTGTAATGTTTATAATTTCCAAGTTTTTGTTCGTATTTCAGAATATTATACACCGCATGTAGGTACACGGTGGGTTAAAATTATAGTAGAAATTCGACGAATAACCTCACGAAATCCCATAGACCCGACGACATAGTGAACAACAAAAATACAGGCAGAACCGTATCTCAATAATATCACACTGGCGTCAAAGGATATTGTGTATTTTGATACATCAACGATGATATTATAAGTGGAGTCAATTTTATAGACTCATACACACACACACACCCACACACATACACAAAAGATTCGACTTGAATTTCTCATTTATTACTATTCCAAATAGCTGATACACATTAATAGGATGTCAGCGCAATCTTTGTTTTCTTTCTCTGACCCCTAGACAATATTTTATTCAAAATCACTTTTTTTTTTTTAATGGTTTTGAGTAATCTTACGATAAAATCACCCATTACAAAAACGATAGAGAATAATTTTTTTTTGAGCGAATGACATCGGTTCGTCTAAATATTGTCGCAAAACTTCTCAACATAATTGAAATTTACAGATTTTTATTTTATTTTTTAAGTCGAATAGAAAGTCAAATAATAATAAAATGTAAAACCGATATGTCATATCCTCTTAAAGTATACTACAAATTAAAATGCTCTCAGCGTAGCTTATTATTAATGTATGGGAAGAAATTATTGACACACAAATTAATATTTATGTATAATATTTTATACATTGTATGTAAATATTAATTTCTTCATAATAATATATGTTACATAATATAATATGTACAATATGTTAAGTAGAATACAGAATGGTACTGTACAAACTCAATAAATTATATAAATGCATTTTACTAATCAAATTTTAACAGCGTTCAAACAGTTTTTCGTATACATAGAAAAAGTAATAATTTTTAACCACATGCGTCGACTTAATTTTTCTGGAAATTCTTTGTATTCTCAAACACTTTTCACAAATTATTATTATTCGAAAATAACTGAATAGCTATGTGTGGCGTTGTAAATCAGATTGTGCTGTCCACCTTGAATAGTTTCTTTATGTGACTTTTCAAGTATATCATAATTATGTAGGTGCATGGTGTTTTAATTATTATCAAATATATGTAATGGAAAATTAATTTCTTCACTTCACCTTATTTGATAATATCGTATCGTATATTCCACTGTAGTTTTATTTTCTAGATAATTTAACTTCAAGTGTGTAAGTAATTTTTTTTTTTTTGTAATTTTCCTTATTTTCTATGGACATGATAGATTTACGATTGCTTAAAATTAACTTCTAAAATCACAATTATTGTCAACTGCACTTATTTTCAGATATTCACTTAACAATACGCGTGTCAAAATACTGCAGAGTTGTGCACTATAAATTATAATAGTACGTATTATAGTCTATTTAAGTTACAACTCTGAACGAAAACATCTATAAAGTAATGAAGTACTTATATTAATGGTCGATGACATATTATAACGTGTGAAACATAATATTATATTATGTTGTATTTATTTATTGATTTTGTTTTCAAATAATTAGATGTGATTTATAATATCATTTTTTTTATTTGAATGCGAACTACTTATTTTAATTGAACGATGCTGGGTGATAAAAGTAGTTAAAATGTGATTTGTAAAATATGTTTGGACATTTCAAAATGTTTAGGTACCTCAGTGTTTGTTGTACACTTCGAGAGCTGTACAGTTTCGGACATTGTACGTAACATATTATACAAAGTAATTTGGTTGTTTATATGTTAGGGTTAGCATAGGTAGGTAAATATTTTGAACGTTGTTTAAACAACCCAGATATTTATTTCACAAATCACGTTAACGTATGAATAAATAGATCTTACATGAAATTAATTTATTATAACGTTCTTTGTACAGACGATACTTGTTTGTAAGTACCAATAAAACGTTCTGAATTCCTAAGCTTCAATTTTGTAATAAGATAAAAACAATCACCTAAAATACATTTTAAAACATATTATAAATTAGACAATACATAAACATAATGTTTTTATACATGGTATTTATTATTGAGACATTATAATAATATTATAGTCTTATGGATATTATTATTTTTATCAATATATTTTGTACTCGAAAATAAGTGGTAACGTTTAACTTGACTAGCTGTACCTACTGGCTACTACTACTGCTACTAATTGTCTTTAGATTTCAAAATGTCTAACTTCGATTTCGGAGTACCTATAAAGGTTACGAACAAAATATTATATGAACCATGCTTGTAATAATAATAAACATGAAATAGGTTAAAATCATAATTTCATAAACGTAAATCCTAAAATTACATTGAACGGATTTTGCTAAAAACGTATAATGTAGGTACATAAATGCTATACGTTTGTCCATTAGGTTCCTACTTAATACAATAATATTACTATTGTTGATAGTTTTTAAGGCTAATATAAACGAAAACCTACCATCACTCACTTTTGGTACTATAGGTATTAATGAATAATTATGATCCACCGTCGGAACAAAATTATACAGTTCTAAGAATTTTCCACGATAAATATTTATAGAATATGTGTGGATGGTTTAAGGCACTAAGTTTCTTTACACGTATATAGTCGCATGAAAATGGTTTTGAAATACTCTAAGGATGTTGGACTTGGATTTTGAACATTACAGTATAGTTGTAGTTCTCGGGGGAATTTTTGTATTACTGAAAACTTTTCCTCTTTACTACATACAACTTCACATTTAACCCTTTGGAGTTTCCCAGCAATTTTTATGTATATACCTTTTGTATTGTTGTTATCGCAGTTTTGTGGAATACAATGAAAAACGCATCGCCTAACAAAAGTACCAATCAATGAATGTGGTGAAGAAAAAAAAATCAAACGTAATAATACGTAATAGGTCTATAGATGGTATATACCTACCCTTTTATTTGTAAATAACCATATTGATCTTCGTGCTGTGAAAATATAACACAAATCTATTACTGAAAATGGCTGAAATTGTACTTGACTATTGAAACTTACTTCAGATACACTTGTGGTTTAATCTTAATACAATATTTCTATTCCTATTATGTGTGATTGACAAAATTAAAATAAGCCCGTCTCTATTTGTTTTACAGGAATATTTGTTTCATCGAACTCGAGACATTAGATAATAATTATTGTTTATAACATATTTTTATGTTTTTATTTAATAAAATAACACCAATCGGCTTTTACAAAGATAGAAATAATATAATTATATAACAAAATAGTTTCAATATAAGTATTAAAGTAAAGAATGATATAATAGTGATAACAATTAGATAAATAGCCTATAGGTAGGTACGAACTTGTCATAAATTGTTATTATAATACTTTTAAGATCATATTATTGTATTCATTTAACTTCTAAATTTATAAATTGTTTCTAAAAAGTCTGTATTGTAGAATATCATAGATAACACAGATTTGTGTCGTATTCTAATTATATTCATTTGTACATCTCAAAAAAAAAATATGATACATGTATTAATACTCATAATACTATCGAGTATAATATATTGTACAATAAAACACACTCAACGATAATATGATTTACCTATGACGTGAATATATTATTGCCTACGATTTATTATTGTGATTTACTGACAATAGTCGTTCGCATGGCAAATTTTGATTTTTCAAGAAATCTCACGTTTGCATGTAAGCGCAGACAAATATTATTGTTTTCAAATTGTTTTTTTTTTTATTTCATAACCAATATCTTCAAACGTTTGGGGGTTACCATAAACGACTGTCGTCATCAATAATTCGTCAGTCACGTTCACATTCGACAAAGCGTGTATAATAATGTACACACATCGTTTAACATATATATTATATACATATATAAACGTACATTGTTGAGATAATCGAGCGTATGCGTACAGTATTGAGAGGATCTAGGTCTACATGAAGTGAACATCGATATAAATACGCGAGTGACGACGAGTGCCTCCCCCGCCCCCCCCCACCCGATTGTGCCACAACGCTAAGCGTTATTTACGGACCGAAACGGAGGGAGGGGAAATAATATATATAAACTGAAAGTTCGCGAGCTGAACACCGTTTTGCTTTGTAATAGTCCAAAGTTATATCCACGAGAGCACTCGAAGCGTTGAGTATAGTAGCTACGTACCCATATATACACTAGATTTCTCCTCCACCAATGATATTATTATTGCTTGAAAGGGATGCATTACAAGGGTGCGTGCACTGCACCGGACGGCCGGGGGAGTAAATGGGGAGGGGAAAAAAAGGGTCTGAATGATCAACGATGAATAAATAATGGTAAACGAAGACGGAAAAATAGTGCGCACGGGCCCGAGGCACGCGAGTAATGACACACATTGAATATACAATTAGCGGGTGGAGATTGTCCTGTTTGTTTTTCCTATGTATTTCGCACAGGACCAAGAACAACAGTAACCGTGATATTTGTGTGCACAGTGTTGGACACTTTATGGAATAGTACGCGATGGGTTACCGTGTTTTCCGTCACCTCGAAGGTTGGGAAGACTTACGGAGACGTCGAGGTAGCCGAATTCGGTTTTCTGCAGTCTGGCTGGGAAGAACAATATATATAATATTATAGTGTTTTGAATGGTTTTACACAAATATATATATATAGTACCTCATTGGTGCTATAAACATTACTCGAGTGCAATGACAGCATATTCACCTCTAAGTCCTACATACGTATACGTACCGTGTACTACAAACAGAAGAACGGCGACAGAGGCCGAGTATAAACGCCTATTTTTCTGCCGGGTACAAAAGTTTTTCCGTACATAGAACTGACAGATTTCCGTTATGTATTCGGAGTGCGTTTTAGACAGATATTTCATTATTGCCAACACCCATCTATAATGTAATATAATATTTTACTATTGTTTATGTCATGCATTTATACTTCGGACGTGCACGGAGCTATATATGGTTATTTTAATTCCACAGATAAAAGCTTTTTTTCATTTGTAATTATTATTTCCCTGTTTCTATAACCAACGACTATGGTTTTGGGTTTTGACTACCGCGGTTTAAATATGTTACCATTGTATAGTGGTACGTCATGGAAAACAAACAGCCAGTCGTATATATTATAACAATCGCGTTGCATAACGAAGCGAAATCGATACCGAAATAAATATCACGAACACACGGCAGAGGTCTGAATTGTACTAGTGTATCGTACAGCCGAATGAGAAGGCATGGAAAAAATAACGGCGGTAAGACGTCCGATCACAAACAGATAGGGCAATGATGGTGAGGAGTGTAATAATTTATGTGATCGCTCGTGGCGTGTACCTGCAGAGCACCACGACCATGGTTTTAGATCCATCCGTGTATAGTGCATACATGTTACTCGGGCACTTTACTGGCCAATAGCTAATTTCGGGGTTCTGCGATTGAATCATAAAATTAGTCTGTTCGTATAAATCTGTTAAAACGTCTTGCAGTGTTTTACCCCTTTCCCCATCACCACTGCCACACCACAGCTCCACCCCTTCGCCTGTCCGTGATATCCAGTGAAATACTGAACATAATAAAATTCTCTCGGTTCGCAGCTACCTCCCAACGACCGCAACCAGAAAACACCCCATCCCCGGCCCAACCGTCCACCCGCCCGCCAGCCAATTGCAAAGCGCTTTCACTCTGTCTCCGGCGTACACGATACCCCCTCACTCCTTCCCCGTTTCGCGGTTTTAAAAGGCCCGGAGATTGCTTATATATATTTATTTATCGCCGTATATCCTGTTTAATGGAATATAAAGGATAAAATCAGAGAGTGGGATGGGGTACTGAGAGAATGCGAAACGGAGAGAGAGCAGATACCTCTGCTGGGTCTCGGATATAAGTCAATTACCGAGTGCGTGACGTGTCATATTATTATATAGTGGTTCGCATTTTGATTTATTGACGTGCCGCAAAAATCAGTTATCGCCTCCGGCACCGCGATTTTTATTCCATCAGAATTATTATAATACTTCAGTTGTGGCACATTTTTATTTTTAACAATCTATTTTAATCTACGTGTATTATAATATTATGCTATATCATTATACCCATAGTGTGACGAACACGCGGCTTAATCATTTTCGTTCGCAACAGTTTTCTGATTGTTCGCAAATCAATTGCGCGTCAATCGAATATTTTTACAAAAATACCAAATAAGACGGTATCGAAATTTCATAAGTAAATTTAAACACGCACGACTCAGTGCACACCCGTTTATAGATTGTTCGACTGTTCGACATTATTAGTTTTGTTTTTATAACTCGTCGCAGCAAACGAAATAATTGAACTCGACGAGAGAACGAAATACTATATACAAAATACTGTATAATTTATACGCACAAAGCTGCTGTAAACAGATGGCACCAATATTAACACCAACAATAATAATAATAATAATAATATTATATAATACAGTCGACCAGCAGTGATAACTCAATACTTCTTCAAAACATCGCCGCCGTACACCTACCTACCGATCCGAATGCGCGCAACGCAATAATAATAATATTATTATCATTGTTATCGTTATTACAATCATTATCGTTTTGTGATAATAATTACTATTATTATAATTATAACATTGTGTCGGTGTCGTGGTGCGTGCCCGCATTGACTGCCGTGAACAATCGCTCCGCATCGGATAAGCCGTTCCGCCGCGGCGTCGTTGCGACTCAATTCCGTATATATTATTATGTATTATACATACCTATATAATATTATTATACCAAAATTAACCGTTTCGGGTGGCCTAAAGGAAGAGGCGATGGCCGTGTATATATATATAGACACACAGCAAAGTCCCGGCGACTTATTTATGGCGTTTTGGCGTGGCGCGCAACCCCATACAACCCTACCGGAACGTCCGTTTCCCCGTTCGTATGGGATGTATATATATATATTTACACCTCTTTTCTGCACCCCAAGTCCGAAATGAATTCTGATTATACATTTTTACGGGCCGGCGCGCTATAGTAATTTATCGCGGGCGTTCTGCAGTAATTGTTAGACATTATTTTTTTAATTTTCAAATTTCGATTACAAAATATTTCCATTCAAAATGTCCATTTTGTGATCCAATACAAACGATGACGTGTACAGGTAGACAATCGAAAAACACGTATTGATGTACAGATACAATACGAAGACGTATACTACGTATAAGATCTTGTGTAAAATCAAACTTGGAATAGTTGTAGTCTTACGCGGGTTTTCAAAGGCTCTAATAATATATTATTATAACGCAAATCGTTCCGCAGTGCAAGTCTTACAACGTACGGCTTCGTGATATCTGAAATATAAAATTTGAATACATTCAGGTTTTGTAATTTTTTTACATAGTCTTGAGGTACCTACGATGTCAATAACGAAGCAAAAAGTGAGTGCCATCACCGAAATATAATATCACACGATAGGTAGAGATCAAATATTATATTTTTATCTCATCTGTGCTGGTAAAATAATAACCCGCAGGCCCGGGACTCCTGATAATTCTTGCACTGCAATTTATCCTACCACCGACCGACCAAAACGTGTATTTATGTGTAAAGCACTCAACAAAAAGTGGATAGGTTCACCGAGCAAATCCTGCGAGTGCTAGTGAGTGTGTGTAGGATTAAAACTAATGACCAAAAGGTAACTCGGATGGTAAATTTGATAGTTAAATAATGTATTGCTGACAAAATAATATAAATAAAATACAAATACAAATTAACAAAGAAGGCGTGATTAGTAATTTAAAATGTTAATAATATTAAAAAAAATTTATAACTGAAACACGATAAATATCATATAAAATATTACAATATTGTAGTATTCCATAAAAAAACAAAACCTAACGGGTATAATATAAAAGTAATAATAGCTAGAACACTAAAAATAATAATTATTTATACACGCCGAACACAGATAGACGGATACAATTTATAAATGATAATATACAATATCATAATATTCAAATAGGCTATAATAATTATTCAGAAACGCAGATAACTTATATAAATCTAATACGTTGTATGCGCGTGCGTATCTTTGATTGAACATATTACGTGATTTCATTAATATGTGGGATAACTATTAGGTAGGGAGGGAGGAAAATGCCCAAAAGTCAACAGACCGTGAAATCGTTGATCCGGTGGCACCACGGTGTAGTCGCTTATCGACACTAACAGCAGGTATCGTAATTTTGTGTGATACATCGATTATATTTAATAAGAATATTTGTATACTCACTCACGAAAATCAAATATGAAAAAATATAAATAGAGATATAAATATTGTTTGTAAAAATAATAAATATACACATTATTATTATTGTACAAATATAAAATATTGTGTTAGCAAATTCGTCCCGGAAACTGAGAACTGCAGTCTTATTATCAAACACTTTTTCAACGGTTTCTTTTTTTCATGGAACTAGATACCTCATACCTACGCTCATTATAATGGCATGTGTGTCAGTGATGGTAACCGAACCTAAAACAACCGGCCTGGAACCTTTAAGATATTAAGAACCAAAACCGGAACCGAAACCTTTATTTTAATAAATAAAGTACCGGAACCGAACCGGAATTTTTAAATAAAATAGGTTCTTTAGGTTCAAAAATATAATAATTTTATTTACCATATCTTAATGGTATAACTGTTTTGTGTATTAACTATGTATTATCAAATGAGTTTTATAATATTTCTCATACTATTAATTAATTAATTCCGGATAACCTAATTCCAAATTATTATACTTTTCGGTACCTAAATTATTTGGAACCGATACCTTTATCTTTTATTTTTATTTCTTTATCAAAAACCAGAACCTAACCGGAATAGTTATTTTATTTTTGGAGAGCTAGGATCAGAACCGACACCAACAAATTCATAAGGTTTCAGTCCCTGAATAATGTACCTATTACAAAATATTATGATACTGAAAAAGCGGAATCTCGACAGTCCTGTCGAAAAATTGCCTATATGTATCGCCGTGTTATAATAACTTTGTAATTTACTGCATACAATAATAAACGCATTTTATACTTATGTATACATTATATATTTTATATTATATATTACGTCAAATAACTTAAAAGCTGTTCTGTTTCTCCTTTTAATCGACTTCGTCTTTATAGATTATCACGAATACAGACGACTGAGAATAACATTTAGAACAACACAAACCGCCAGGAACTTTACTCGTTTAATTTTATTAAGTGGTCAACATTGTGCCGCCGTTTCATAGTTTACCAGACTTAAAATTGATAATATATACATTATACATACTACGTATAAACATGTTATAAATTATTATTATTATATTGTCTAGTCTATTATATTTTATAAGTATTGTGTTCTATACTGTTATAAAAATTAAATTAGATTATTATTTTATTATATATACAAGCTCCGTTTTAATATCCCGAAATGGTACAATCTTCAATCGATTTCTGTGTTTTTCAATCGGTTGTTTTAAAAGTGCTATTTTATTTTACAGTTATTATATTATACCACTGTTAGGTTTCAAAAGACGTTATCTTGTCATAAGCGTTTCGAATCATTTAGTTTTGTAACTTCGTTACAGTTGAAATTATTACGAATTAAAACGTGAATCAGAAAATATTATTGGATGCCATATTACTGTTAAATGTATGATATTCGAGTATAAATTATCTTAATAATATATTCGTCCGATAAGACTCGAGAAAATCAAGTCGTACGTTATTATTATATCGGTACGAACAAATAATATACACTATAAATAATACGATGGAGGAAAAAATCCTGTTTTTGTTGTACAGCACTTTTTCATATTATTATGTTATTACAACATCGAATTCTCCGTCTAAGGAACTGTAGTCCTCCCCCCCCCCAAAAAAAAAAAAAACNGTCCTCCCCCCCCCCAAAAAAAAAAAAAAACTTCCCGTTGGATTGTTATTTGTTTGTGTCACAAAAGTGACAGTCGTGTGTGTATATTATAATACCCTTTCGCTTAAACTATGGGGAAAAACCGTTCTTACTGAGAAAATGTTCATGAGTTAAGGGGATACGTTTATGCATATTAAATATTATTGCGTTACATTGAAGTAAACGTATTACACATATTATTTTTGTTATATAAAATTATGCAATTTGTTTAACAGCTTTTAAAAACGTTACTTCTGGCCCCGTCGCAAACGAATAAAAGAAGTATCCCATAGGTATAAACGTGCCTTCACAACTCGCCACGTTATGTGGAATTAAATTTAATATTCAACTTGTATTGGTAACCACCTACCCGGGTATTACCTACGTTTTTATACTGATACGTATTGAACGAACGGATACCACATGGCCAATTCCTTGACTGCACCTTAGCTCGGACAAATGTCTCGAAAACTCAACTCCCGCAAATTATAGCCATTATAATAATATTTTAATTATTAGTGTATGAACCGTTTTCAACGATTTTAATTATACACATTGGGTTACTATTTGCTGAATGTCCCCATTCCGATAACGACTGTAGGGTATGGTTTTAAGAGAAACATCATCATATTGTTATTAGACTATAGTTTAATCTTTTGTGACCTGACTGATTATTTGAAGTAAGAGTATATAAAACGAAAAGGCGTTTCAGAAGTAGGAACTATTTCAAAACAATAACATAATTAATATTATGTAGTTATACTAAAACCCAACCGTTGTTAGAAATCGCAAATTCAAAAATATTTTATTCATTCATTAAAAATGTACATTAATAAATAAAATCAATGATGACAAAAAAAAAAAAAAACAAATTGTATGTGTATTCTATTAAATTCATTTTTCTTTGCTTACATAATATTATTGTATGCATTTTATATTGGATGTACCTTATCAAATATTATATACTTGTACTTATTGACGATGTTATAATATTCCAAAGTAAATAAAACGAAATACTCTAGTGTACTCAAGTTTACACAGATATTATGATAATTTATTAATTTATTTCCGTATAATCGATGTCCCTTATTAAATACACACAACAATAATGCACGCAAATGAAATAATTTAAAAGCATAAATAAAATATACATTCATGTTATGTTCTTAAATAAAATGATTTATCAAAGTATCTATATAACTGTAGGATGTCTCGTTCATGAACAACAGTATTAAATTGTGTTCTGTTAACGATAATTAATAAATCAATGAATTCGATTAATTTGACAACAAAGTGTTCGCCGTTTATACATTTAACGAACAGTTTCTTACAACATAATACACATCCATCGTCGTGTGTGGTCTGAGATATTATATAGTTGTACGCGTTTGCTCACACGCAATACATATGGATATAATTTTTAAATATATTTAAACATTAATTACGATAAATAAAAATATATATTTGCATATCATTAGGTAGCCCCTATCGGCATAATCCTGGAATATTTCGTAAATCGCAGTGCACCTAAAATTAGTGATCCGAATGCAATTCAATCTGATTGGGTTTTAAGTAAAATCATTCAAAAACATTTATTAGGTATAGTCGGAAGATAATTATGTTGATAATCAATAAAGACGGCCATCTCGGAACCCCCAATGATTAATAACTATGTCTACATAAACTCTAAGAAAAAAAAAATGTAATACAATCTATCGGGTTCTACTGCACTGTTTGTATATTTAATCAATAAATGGTGTAATGGAAATTCAGATTAATTAAAACACAAAGTCCTCCAGAGCAAATTGAAATGTTACGTGACGACCGTATCAATGGCACAGTTTAGGCAGTTGATTACAATTAGTTCACGTAATAATGAAAATTGTTTGAAACCAAACCGTTTTATTGCTCGGTGCGTATTACAAAGCACCGGGGTAATACAAGGAAATATGAAATATAATTAATTTTGAAATATA